>ML218918.1:26824-49186 GCA_004785975.1 Popillia japonica
TTTATTAGTATGGGAAAAAGCACTGAAGGAAAAGAACCTAAAGATAAACACAAATAAAACAAAGGTGATGATGATAGGTAAAGCACAAAAGCAACTTAGCATTCAATTGAATCAAGAAGAAAATAAAACAGGTTGAAAACTATAAATATCTAGGGATATGGATAAACAGAGAACGAAATTTGAATCGATCTGTCACAAGGAAGAGAGAAATAAGTAGAAAAACAAAAATCAGCATCTATAAAACCATTTTTATACCATTTTTATGGAACTGATAGTTGGGTATTAAGTAAACCAGTTACAAAAAGCAGATTGCAGGCAATGGAGATGAAATGTTTAAGAGCAATTAAAGGTGTTACACTAAAAGACAAGATAAGAAACGAAAAGATAAGAGACGAATTGAATGTAGAACCAGTACATAATCTAATAGAAAGGAACCAATTGAAATGGTTTGCACACGTCAATCGAATGCAACAAACAAGACAAGCGAAAAATATATGGGAGGCAAAGTACAGAATAAAAGGGGAAGGGGAAGACTTAAGAAGACCTGCAACGACGAGGTAGCCTCAGTACTGAAGAAACGAAACAATTCGTACACTCACTTTAAACTCGTTAATTGTAATCAGTACTATTGTAAATAGTATCATCATCAATTCCTTCCTGCATAATTATGAATCATCCTAAACCTGGTGATATACTCCCCATTCATCAACCACACCAACAACCAACACGACCCCTTCTGTGAGTACATACCTTGCACACTAATATAAGCTAACTTTAATTAGAAACCGTCAAAGTTAGGTAGGCGCGAGCTTAGCATAGTGAGGACGGACGGACGGACGCTATAACGTCCTGACATGGTGAAGAGGGAGAGAGAGAGTCCTGACCCGCTAGAGATAGAGAGAAAGAGAGAGCGTCACGGCGACGACACGCGAGACAGACATAAATTTAAAAAGACTGGCGGGACTGTAGCGGGGGCTATAAATGGTGAACGCCCCGAAATATTTATGGGCGAATTAGGTCACGAATCCGCTATTAAAAGTTGCTAACTTTGATGGACGGATAACAATTACGTATTCCCGACAACGCTCCGCTCCCGGCATAGTTTATTATTGCGCTTCGGACGGTTTATCGATATGTGGGCGCAGATCTCGCCGTGTGTAATGTATCTCCCGATATCATATTTCTAATTTAGTTCTACGTAGAAAATACCGTTAGCGTCAGGTTAAAAACAACTTTGCGACATTTCGAACTAAGTGATATTTAAAGTCTAGTCGAATACCGTAAAGAGAGCTTCAACCGGAGCGAACAATATGCTGAATACATAACCGGGGATACGGGAACAATATATGCATTAGCTGCACCTGTACCGGCGACGTTTATTTAACGGAAAGGTCGTTTTAATGCGCGAAGTGTATGTATTCCTGTTGCTTACCGGGCGCTCTTCCTAGCGTGAATAGCGAACGGGAGAGCGACAAAACGAGAGTAAAATAAAATTGTGTTGATGCAGCTCCGGCGGAACGTGCTCCGCATCCCGTTTCTCTGGAACTCGGATCTATTCAGCGTGCGGAAGTGCATTCGGTGAATGTATACAAAATGTATGATGAAACGGATTTAATACGATTCAATCGTTATTTTCTCCGCTATTTGAAACCGATTTGCAGGTAGTCAAAGCTGTTGTATTGATTATGTAGTGTATATACAGGCTGTTCTAAATTGCTAAACTATATTCTCAAACTAGATAGCCCGGTCTAGTTTCACATACCGCATGCGCAGTATAAAGCATACCACTCGTCGAGATGGAAGAAGAGTAAAGCAAAAGCTAAAATTCGGCGATAGACACCAATGATGATTTGAAATTTCCAATTTCTCTTTACCCGATTTTGCTACACATACGAATAACACACTTTCAAAGAACATCCTTTTATTACCCACCATTTTTTTGCCTGGCGAACCAGCTCCGAAAGGCCGTTTCTCTACAGGATCGAGATCGTTACGCAACTGACACAATTCGATGGATATCCCATCCGCCTTTTATTTTATTTTATATTGTATATAGCGCGGACGTGCCGCTTTGTTCTTAGAAGGCAATATCTGAACGAGATCGCGTTACAATATGGCGCAATCGATATTGATATTAAAATTTAAACGGATGGCCTATTGTATTATTCCGTGCCTAGTGAGGTTAGTCTCTTTTACTAGGTTTAATAGCTTGCATGGTAAATTTCTTTCCGGTAGACTTGTTAGTTGGTTACTGCGTTCCAAAACTGACAGTCTCCGTTGTACCAATGCAGCGCCTTCAAATGCAATGTGGTAGACTGTTTTTCCTCATCCTCACTGCGAAATCTGTAGATAGGTTCGTCCAAATCTATGCAGATATCCTCTTAGACAGCAGTGTTGCCCTGTTAGGAGCCAACACACCCGCCGCTAATTGCTGGGATGGCTGCCGCATCATCCGTTTGCTGTGTAACTGTCTTTCAACGTTGTTCCAATGTATTTAGTGTGCATTGAGTCAATTGCAGAGCGTCTTTTTCCCAGCCTGTTTGCTACCTCATTGCCTGGTATACCCCTATGCCCCGCTAGCCACACCAAAGTAGTATTAGAATTAGAATTTGAGTTGCACTGCGACCAAATGATCTATTGTGCCTCCCTACATGAGCTATACGTTGTTGGTATTTGTTCCCAGCTATAGCTTCCCATCCAGTCCAAGGGCTTTAATAAACTACAATACCTGTGATGGTTTCAAGGAGGGTATTTCCCCCTCGTCAATGACATCTTTACCAAAATGACTGGGGCGAACCGTTGCAATAGCCACGCCAGTAGGATATCAGGTGTTCCGGATTTTCGCTTGAATCTGCAGTTGCTATTGTGTTTCAAACCGATCCTTGTCATGTGTTCCCCAAGATGGCAGTAGCCTTGGAATATCTCAGACCGGGAAGATTTTCCCAAAGGGTTGCTCCGAGTTTCTACTCGCTGTCCTTGACTTCTCTTTCATAGGTGCTTATCCCTATTCCGCAAAATGGTTCCGGACCCACAAATAATGTGGCTGCCTTCTTTGCTAATAAATTAGCTTTCTCGTTGCCACTGATTCCAGTGTGTCCTAGTAGCTAGCATAGTACAACTCTGTTTTCTCTGCCTATATTGTTCAGTTTCTCTAAGCATTCCCAGACTAATTTTGATGTGATGGTGTTAGAACTGACTGTCGAAGAAAATTGCAATGCTTTGCTTCCGATAGCTCCTATCAAGATTCAGTTGAGCACATCTTCCAATAGCATTGATTTCTGCCTGGAAGACACTGCGGTAAGTTCCCATTGGCACTGAGCATTTGATTCCTGGTCCGAATACTTCTGCACCTGTTCCGTTATCAGTCTTGGAACCGTCCGTATACAATTTAATGATATTTGCCTTTAGAGAGTTGGTGCATCGTTCTCCTTCCCATTCTCCCTTATTGCTTAGCTTCGTGAGAAAGTTCTTTTCGAAGCTATATTTTATAACCATTCCGTCCTGCGGTAGGCTAAAAAGTGCGGAGACCCCGCCAGAGATGAGCAAGCTCTCTGGCACGGTATCTCAGCCCTACCAGACCCCACTCTGGACAGGCGGTATAATGCCCTATAATCTGCAGTACTATGTGTAGGGGCGCAAGATCTAAAATGACCTCCAAGGCCGCGGTTGGGCACGTTCTCATGGCGCCAGTAACGCACAACATGCCAACCGTTGCAGCTTATCAAGCGTATTTTTAATTGTTACCTGTGTGACCTTTGGGAACCAGGTTATCGCCCCGTATATTACCATAGGTCTCACTATACTGATGTACAGCCATCGCAGTGTGCTTGGTTGGGTTACAACCCCAAATTTTGCCTGCTAGGTTACGACATATCATTAAGGCTCTTGTTGCCTTATTCATAGTCAATTCAATATGCTTGTTCCACAGAAGTTTTTTGTCTAGTGTTCATAATGTACACATAAGACATATGACTCAACGTTCTGCCTGTGTTGCCCATCCATTTATGCGTTGCGCTCGAACAACAGAGCCGGACTGAGATTGAAACATATTATTTTCTCGTTACTGCGTGGACATAGACTATTCAGTAGATACCCTGTATAATAATTTCCCAATGCTTACGTTTTAATGTTGCGTCAAATTCTTCTACACACAATAACTAATATAACCAAATATTGGTGGAGAATATCGATTATGTGGGAGCGAAACACGCGATTTACGCTTAAATTCTAGACAAAGCGGGCCGAGGTCATTTATCACTTGCTACGCTGTTCGGGGCCTCCGAAACAAGGTAGGATAAATATTTCATTTAGGAGCCGAATAACGAATCGTTATTTGAACAGATGATTCCGTACCTTGCGCGCGTACCAACCGCGTCCCTATACGTAGGGTGTATTTATTTCTATTTACAGGCTCATTGTTTATTCACAGTATCCGTAGTTATATATTATTGTTCCCGGTTTAAATCGAAAATATTCTTCGTCCGCCGACGTATTATCGCGTTAACCTATCCGGTGAAAACCATTATTCACAAAACAATCAACGCTACACTCCCCCGCCGGTATGACCGTATGGCCGTTCCGTTAGGGAGTTCAAATCAAAATTCAAACACAACACAATCAACCCATATTCTCCTCTGTTAGATACATCTACCATACGCTTATACGTTGAAGGTTGGATACCCTACCCGATTCATATTATGCAAATTTCAACCGAACCCGCGAATAACGACCGCCTCGTTTTAACTCGTTACCTCAACAGGCCAGAAGCGGTGACATGTTTATTTTAGGTATTTCGGTAATACCGCTATTGTCGAGTATATACGCGTAGAGTGACATCTATTGTCGGCGCGGTGCACCCCCGACGGTGGCGTTAAGCGTTTTGAATTACGACGTGTAAGAGCACGTGTGCGGATATGTTCGGCGGTTCCCTCTAGACGTGTCGGTACTTGTACTCTCCACCCAGATCACGCAGTACTGTGACTAGCAAGAATAATGTCTCCTTGTTAAAGTTTAAAATTCCCCATTTAAATAATTGAATATCAACCCCCGACGCGCTTCCATATATACCACTGACTCCGATAATAATTTAAAATTGGATCCGGCATTAGCAATTCAACGACGTTCCGCCTACGTCGTCGGATATTTCAATTTGAATAGGTCTAATGATGGCAACACTGGAGAGTAAACGATATATATTTCATAGAGAGGGAAAGAGGAGGAAAAAAAGATATATACATGAAAGGTATCGAACGCCTCCGATGCCTCTCTAGGCAAATTAGTTATTAAATCTCCGGCTCCAATTATCATTGAAGTTCAGCGAACCGTTGCTAATCCGTTAATGCGAATCTAAATCGCGCGCCATCAGAAAGTCTATTTCATAGTGGGAGATGTAAAAGTCATTTTGGGAACTAATTTCTGCTTCGGTTAAATTTGAAACCAATCGAATCGATTTTAATGGGAATTTTAGATAAATACGTCATAAATATTTCATAATATGGAAGAATTTTTTCAGTCCCCACACAATAGCTGTTGAGTTCTTATCAATCTGGCTGTATGTATGTATGCACACAGTTGAAATTTCGTGTTATCGATAAGCGAAGTTGAGATAACCTACAAAAATAAACTTAGTCAAATATTGCGATATCAGTAGAGAAACGCTAGAAGCAATTCAATGAACTGAGGCAAAAACACGATAACCAGTTACCTGTCCATCAATTGAATACCCGGAAATATCCACGAACTTCAAGTGATTTCAAGCTCGAGCCCGATCGTGCTAGATATACTGCAACTGTACTTTCGGTATTCCGGCGATTTAGATAATTAAACGAAAACCAAGTAACTGTGACAGTACTTAACAAACGCACAGATCTCTAACCACTGTGTATCTCGTCCGACTCTAACTAAATTGTGATGGGGCTCGCTAGATGGCGTACTGCGATGAGTCTATCATTTGATAGCACGTTGTTATTGTAACATAAAAGGTTAATTATCTAATAAATACAAGTTGTTCCTCTTTGCAAATCAACGAAATTTTAACCACTGCGACATTTATTCACATAACCAAAATAAAAGAAATTCTTATTGGTACACAGGTGAAAGAAGTCAAATGAAATGTCTACAAATTGTACAAATAACCAAACAGGCGGTTTACAGAACAGAATACTGGAGCAACAGATATACATATATATTTACAAAAACGATATTATGAGTTTATATACAATAAAAAAAAGCACAAGCAATGCTTACGTAAGGTGCGAGCCAGGTATCCAGGTAAATTCCTACGAGTAGGTGAAAATCAACCTGTTAAATATTAATTATATCGATAGTTTTATACGGGACAACGGTGTGTTGTGAGGGTTAACAAACTCGACACCTCACCGGAGGGAAGCACAGAGGCCAGCGAGATTGGCCCACTCTGTGTCTGGAACGGTGGTGGTTCCGCAGAGGCCAACGAAATCTCGGCCCACTCTGCGAACGGACGGTGGTGCTTCTGAAGAGGCCAACTGGATCGGCCCACTCTTCAGAATACTCGGGGTTATATGGGGCCAACAAAACTTCGGCTCACCCAACGGTCAGCATGTGCTGGCCAACTGAATCGGCTCCGGGAGTCAGGAAGGAAAGGGAAGAGAGTTGGCAAGTAAGTGGGTTGTAACAGCAAAACGTGGCCAGTACCTTTTTGTGGCATGACATCATGAGCAAAACATGGTTAAAATATACACTGCACGTCAAAATTCGACATATACAGGTGGGATCTAAACTATTTACATATATCTATCCTAGCGCAAGAAAACAATTTAAAAATAAATATAAATTCGGTAATAATAAACGGAAATAACTTCTAAAAATTGTTTCTCTTGATACGAACGCCGGAGTTCGTTATAAAACTTATCCGGAGTCCATCCATCTGACAATTTACCTGTACCCGAAAATATAAGTTAGTTAGCGGAAAAGCGGTGTTTACATGAAGATGTGTTCTTTGTTCACTATCAAGGACTTTTAGTCAGTGTTATTTAACGTAATTAGTCAAAGTTCTTTTCTTAACTGTAAATTAAAGGAATAATGTAAGCTGATTTACGCTAATGCGTCACCTTACAAGAAGTACAATACAGTAGCTACTCGCAAAGTAATCCCCTTTAGCAGCTACGATCGAATTTGTCGTCTGCCTAATTTTTTCGTATAAAATTAAACCACGTGTCGTTTGAGGTTCACCTGGTCGGTAAAATAAGCGATACGTCGGTAAAAGTCTAAAATGTACGCAAATAGGCGTTAGTCTTGCGAAAAGATTAATTTATAACCTCAAATACATGCCCACAAACAGTGGAGTTCCAAGAAAATTAGACGATTCAGATAATTTGTGTTTCAAATGATATTAGCCTAAACAAAAACGTATTCAAAAATTCCTCTGCAGACAGCAGCCGCTTTTCCAATTACTGGAGCAACTAACTCAAACGTGCAATGCCTGAACTGTTCTCTTACAAGGTCACGGCCTAAGAATTCAATCCACAAGCGTTTGGATAATAACACTTTAACCACAATAGAAGCAAGCAACAAGAGGAAGACATAATAATAATAATAAAAATGGTTTTTGTTTCACGAAAAATCAGATTACCTTAACATGTAGGCAACCAACTACACTACAGTTTACTCTTAATCTGCTGTTGACGTAGATTGTTCCTAATCTAATTTTCCTCGGATACAATTTAATCAACTCGAACTAAGTTAAGTAGGACTCCTACCACGACTAAGTTTCATGTTCGTGTTACACGGAAATATCACCTACTTGGCAGCATACGAAGAATATTATTATCGTAAAATTGTATGAGTGACGACAATTCCGGAAGATCTTCTCCGGAATCGTTTTTAAATTTATCCGCGTTGTAACTAGTCTTAACTAGAAACTCTTAAAGTATTCAACATTCGCCGGTAATTCCCCCTTCTCGGTCCGTTCCACATCTCACACGCCAATTTACGAAGGGTGTTTTGTGCCCTCTCTCGATTTCAAGAGACTACGATGATTATTATCACGACAGCTACTACTACTAGTAGGATGGACTTGTCCGCAGCTTGTGCTTTCCAGACCGTTGGATCGCAATTACGTCCTCAATTTGCATTCGATGTTTGGCGAGAGCTTCGTCGCTATTTACTTTCCGGACCGATTGGAGCGGTAAGAATCTATTAAAGGAGGTGTAGTTGTATGGAAGAGACTACTGCTAGGGTGTGTGTGTCGTTCACACTTGCAACGTTAAATAGAGTTTGCTCTCAATTTAGGGAATGCAGAGGTTTAGCGGAGATTGTGTCAAACTAGATCATAATATCTTTAAATGTAAACTATTTCTGAAGGTGCGCGGACTTACTCCCACCGTCCGCTATCTAATTTAGCGTTTACAGTATGCACATATACACATACACATATTAATAATTCCACAATAACCTAACAGCCTTACTCCATACATATTCAAGCGACAGCAATTATTACATCGTCTCCGGCGTCTCTACCATTCCCTCCGTCTTAATTGAATTAATGTATTTCCCCCTACGATCCCACGTTAAGGGACGTACATACACAAGTATGTACATACATACATACATGCAAACATTCGAGCATCAAGATTCTAATTACGCCGGATAATCCAATTTGTGCAGAACATTATACGCAATAATTCGATGCGAAGGTTTCGAAAAGAAAACTACAACATGCACCACTACCGCAACAAGCAGAAATTATTACGGAATACGAAGTTTCGCAGTCGAATTGCGTTGCATGTATCTATATAGTTGAAATATAAGACCAACACGTTCAATGCATACAACGTCGGCTGGGCAGCGGCTTGAGGCTTGCTTGCGTTACTCGGCGGCCAGCGGTTAAAATAAACATTCGAGAATCCTAGCGGGTGCGCCACTGTTATGTCGGGTAACGAAATATCCAGGCGAAAACAAAAGAAAATCGATAACGTGTATATATATATAGAGTACCGCGTAATAAAACATCGCGTTCGTACTTCTGTGGAATACCTCCTACGTGCACGTGTGTTCTCTTGTTTATTTATCGCTATATTCAGTGTATGTATGTGTAAGTATGTACATACAAATATGTACGTACATGCTAGCGGAGATATTTATAGATACACCGTATTATGAGTAGGAATGGCTGTTGAATAGGGTTATAAGTGCGTATATTATATCGATGTGTCCACATATATATAGACTATTAACTTAAATTGAATTTGTTAATTAATTAAAATCTCTAACTGGAGGATTATATCGCAATTGCGGACCGGCCCCAATTTATATGACATTTTAATCAGGTACTATCATGCGACACCTCCCTAGAGGGCGCAATTTAGATGATACATCCAAGATGACGTGTAGTAGGGGTCGGTATTCCCTGACGAGACTTTCCATGTTAATAGCATTATATTATTTAGGTTTTAAATTAAATGGAACAAAGATAAATTGTTACATAATAGAAACGGGTTTCAACCTCATAGTTTAATAGTTAATAAAGATCTACAGGAAGATCTAGTATATTAATTGAATCAGTCATTGGTGACAGTCATTGAACCTAGGTTAACCTATTGTAGGTGGTTTAATGAACATTTAGATAACGATGTGTTAAATTGCACTTTTTTACAAATAAAGCATGAATTCATCTCTTCTGGAAGAATTATAAAGCCCATTTTCTTCGAGAACATACTGAATGTTGAGATATATATTTGCAACCATTTATTTCTTTTCTTTTGACTGTTTAGAAACATGTATGAACATTCATTTGTCATAGGTTCTTATCTTTTCTTGCTTCCTCGCAGATTCTTCTCCTATTCCTCAATTGTATCCTCCATCCCGAAATTCCCATGCTTTTGATGTCCTACACAACTTGATCCTCCCACCTTGATTTTGGCCCACCCCTAGGTCTTCCAATTGGTGATTTTTCTCAATACTGGATCCTTTTTTTCCCTGTTTATATGATCGTACCATCTTAGTCGTTGTGACTTTATTGCTCTGACCACATCTTCTTTTCAATTTTATCAACTCAACGATGCTCTCATTCCGTACTACGGCTGGATGAGGAGGACGAATTGCTAGATATGCGTAATCCACTTCAACTGAAGTCGTTGTTCGATTCACTTCGTACTGTTCTTAATAAGACGTCGCTGAATATTAGGGTGCGCTTGCAATTGAAGTCCGTCCCATTTCTACTCGCCCAAAATGCAAGTACCCTGTTTACAATTACATTTTAGTTCAACTTGTGTCGTTGTTGCGGACACACGTATTGTCCAATTCCTGCCCGTGGAAATTAAAATATTCGCTTTTCTTCTAACAACAATATTCCTCGCACAAGCGTGTTGTAATTACTAAATTAAATAACGCTAATTAATCAGCGTTTTGTCGGTAATAACTAATATGGTTAAATCTGATATGTGCTCACGTCACAATTGACCTTGATTGACTTGTTTGTTTTCTAATTATCTGCGGAAGTTGTTCATGTCGACGTATAGCGTTGTTTCGAACAGACGTATCCGTGAATTACCTTACGTTGAGGTTATGTTATTCGCGATTCTTTTAATTACGATATTTCCTGCATATTTGTTGTTTTTTCGTCCCAAGTTTTCTGATTTTTATTATTTCGTTCGAATTATCTTGTCATCCTGAGAACACGTACACTGTCACAGTTACTGTCACTTGGGGGTTATGCATTCTAGTTTCTTCTAACGACAGAGTTTAATTGTTCCTGTTGGATTAAATATGAACGCATGTCAATCAGTTGGTTTTCACTAACTATTCCGTAAACGAACAAACGAATAATGTTATTCACTTGATATTGTAGGAAAGCCAACTAGATATCTATAAAGATACCACACTGTATACAACAATTTTCGAACTAAGTACTTTGTTTACATATACCTATACGCATCGCTTAGTTCCACTTAAGTCGTTGTTGCGGACGGACGTATTGTCGAATTGCTGTCCGTTGAAATTAAAATATTCGTATTTCTTCTAAGTGCAATATTTCTTAATTAATTAATTGTTATTCGTGTTTCTTCTAACTACGATACTACCTGTACATTCGTATGGTAATTAATTGGTCGTACTGTTTTCGTCCAAAAACTTTCCGTTTTTGATTATTTCGTTCGAATTGTGTTGTCCTTGTGACAACACATAAGTACATACATACACTTACAAATGTATGAAAGATGTTGTGTCTTGGGGGAATTACATACCTATCAATTCGTATTTCTTCTACCAACGCAGTTTTACCTGCAATTTTTTCCGGTCGGATTCAACATGAATATATGCTATTTAGTTAGTTTTCACTTGCTATTGGGCAGGCGAGGTATACGGTAGTGCGAGTACTATCCCTAGAGCTCGTATGCTTGTCAGGTTCTCGCTTCTCATTTAACATCAGACTCGCTCTGGTGGGTGCTCTAATGGCATGGTTCTGATGACACCAAAATACCTCTGTATGAGGTCTATCAAAGGGTTGGGAGTGCTTGGCACCCATATAAGCATCGAAGTAGTAGTCTCAAGCTTTCGTATACCTCGTTGGGTCTAATATTATTTCATATGTTTTGCTAAAAATGTATTCATATTGGATAATTGTGTCGTTTCTTCAACTGATTTGTTTCACTAAGTTTGGTCTTTGCTTTTTCGAGTGTGGCTTTCATATTTTCGATAAGTTTCTAACACAGAATTGTGAGGTTTTAATGAAGTTCATGGTCGGTATAATTACGAGATGTACTTATCTACATACATATGTAATGTTTGAGGGAAGTTTGAGTTTAAGTATTGGACAGGCGAGGTATACGGTAGTGCGAGTACTATCCCTAGAGCTCGTATGCTCGTCAGGTACTCGCTTCTCATTTGACATTCGGATTCGTTCCGGGTGGGTGCTCTTATGGCATAGTTCCGCTGACACCAAAATACCTCTGTATGGGGTCTATCACATGGTTGCGAGTCTTTGGCGCCCATATGGGTATCGAAGTGATAGTCTCAAGCTATCGTATACCTCTCTTAGTCTAATTATTTCATATTTATTCCTAAAAATGTATTCATGTTGAATAACTTGTGTCTAAGTTCTTTCTGCTGATTTGCTTCACCCAATATACCTAGCCTAATATGAGCAAGGTGAATGTCCGGAATACATAAACCGAATATTATTTAACCGACGATGGGACGCTGCTAAAGCAGTCCGACCCTTATCAAAGTGTTTTATTGAGGCGTCTGTTTTTCATCGTACCACCGGTAGTACAGCTTTCGTTACGGTCCGAAAACTCCATACATATTGGACGATGTTTCCGCTGTTAATTAACCGCGAGAAAACCTATTTAATATCCGTTTTGCGATTAATAACTTAGGATTTAATACTGACAAGCTGTAAGTTTAACATATTTAATCGCTGTTGTATTAAATGATTAAATTTGGGTATTGTATTCTGTACTTAGATAAAATCCCATCCGAGTGCGTTTTAGTATCGAACCTCTTTGATCAGTGTTAACGCAGTTAACGCATAGCAATTCGAGTCCGCGGCACTCATATTTTACGCTAGCGTGAAACTGAAGGGTCCTTTATCATTACCACCCCCCAAAACGCAACCGAATATATATTCTCTAGACTAACTACAAGCCATCAACATCACGCTTGATGTTACAGACTTTACTATAATATTACAGTGCGGCGATGTGGAGAGAAGACGGATTGACGCTAATATACACCGATCTTAGACAGTCGCTCACCCTTCCTCCAAAAACTCTTTCCTAATTTGTTCTCGAAGAAACATGGGAGTTTGCGGTACACGATGCGACGCCGACGGAGCCGGTTTATTTCGGAACGATTGATTGGATAAGGGCGTAATTTGCATTTTACGGTGATATGTATCACTACTGCGGGGATTACCTAATGAGCAATCCGAAGCTGTTTCCTTGTTGTTGAATTATTGTTGCTGCTGCGTGAATTGCGGAGGAAATCGTTTAGGAAAGTGGAAAATCAATTATAATGGGTCGCTTTGTATATGTTTAATGTTGTTTATGTCGGCGTGAATGGGTTTTACGCGGGGTGATTATATATTCAACCGTTATAATATGCGTTTCAGTGGAAATTTAATATCCTGAGGTTGTACTGAAATAGACAATCATTTCGACGTTGCGGTTGTAATTTCTGATTATGATAACGTGCGATCCAGAATGTTTTTCGTGTACGTCACCAGATATTTTTTTCAATTTAGTGAAGTTCACTTTCGTAAGTTGGCACTTTATTATTATTTTTACTTGTAAACTGTCAATTCTTGTCAGCTATTATTATTAGCGTACGATTTACAAATTGGTGTTGTAATTTAACTTAGTTAATTAATAGTTCTTCTAAGAGCTCAATACATCGATTTTTGCGTGTGTAATGTGAGTATGGGATTAATTACATTACTAATCGTAAATTAATTTTCATTTTAGAAAGGCGTTTTTGAAGATACCGTTTACAACTGAACAAGATGCGTCCATTCTAATGGCTGATTTTCGAAGTGGCCATCGCAATCCTAATGGGACATGGACTTATTCTTTGCAATCTTGCATTGAACCATTCACTGAGGTCTTTCTCTTGAGCAATGAAAACGACACTTCATATGCATCCATACAAAGTTACAGTTTGCCATGAATTGCGTCCACATGATCCAGAAATCAGAATGTAATATTGTCAATGGTTTCAGTAATATTTAAGAATTAGCAAACTTGGTCGACAGAAAATCCTCACAATTTTGTTGAAACATCTTTACACCCAATTAGAATTGGTTTGTGGGTTGCTTTGTCAAGACGTCGCATAATTGGACTCATATTTTTTCATGGCACAATTATTGCAGCAAGATAAGGATAAAGATGAGAGAAACTGTCTCCGCATTACAACTGATTTCTACCTTTAATGACGAATACTGCGATACTTATATTTATTACAAAAAGGCTTATGACAACGCAATCAAATCTTTGAATCGATATCGTAACGGTCAGAGAATAATAAACTCGTCTAATCAAAGTAAGGACATGTGGCGTATTATAAATGAAAATTTGGGTAAAGACAGAAAACATGTTCTGCATCAAACTGCAAACCTGGAACTTTTAGCTAATAAATTCAACCATAGTTTCACAAATGTCTCTCACCGTCATCATACCCAGCGGCACGATATAGATACGATCCCCCCCCCCCCGCAGGAACGCTCACTCTTTTTATTTCTTTCCCACAGACAGAGATGAACTTCTGACTCATGTAAAATCTTTGAACAACTCTTGGTCGTCCGGTGTTGACGGCGTTCCTGTCGGCTTCTTGAAAAAGTGTCCTGAAGCTTTCGTTGCCCCTTTATGTCACATAATAAATGAATCTTTCCGGTATGGTATCTTTCCAGACCTGCTGAAACATGAAACTGTAATTCTTATATACAAAAAGGGGGATCCCAACGAAGTAAATAACTATAGGCCAGTTAGCTTATTAACCAGCGTTTCAAAGCTATTCGAGAAGGTAGCTTATTGCCGCCAGCTCAACTTCCTTCAGAGGTACGAGCTGATCAGCCCCTTATCAGCATGGTTTTTTGAGGGGAGTGTGGATACAGCATTATTTGATTATCTAGAGGCTGTTTATACCGCGCTTGAGAATAAAAAAATTCCTTGTGGCATGTTACTGGATCTCTCCAAAGCCTTTGACACCATTGATCATGAAAAGCTCATCGCGAAATTGGGGTTATCCGGTGTCAGAGGTACAGCTCTATCTTGGTTTGCTGCCTATTTAAACAATAGAACGCAAACGGTTTCCTTTGCCATTAATGGTGTTCATACGCGCTCGGGAAAACTTGCAATAACGAAAGGAGTGCCCCAGGGCAGTATCTTGGGACCTCTGCTCTTCGTAATGTACTTTGACGTTATTCATTGCCTTAAAAATGTTTTTCCCAGCGATGATGTAACAGTTAACTACGCCGATGACACATCTTTCTTTGTAGCGGAAGATACCATGGACTTGGTGGTTTTCAGAACAGGCGCCTACCTCAGTACTCTTCAGAGTTGGTGCAGTACAAACCGCTTACAGATCAATCACGCTAAAACGAATGTGATTATCTTCAAAACTAAAAATAATGACAACTATCCTGATCATTTAACAATCGACAATCACGCTTACTCTATTCTAAACAGTGTTCGTTTACTTGGTGTGGCTGTTGATGATCGTCTCAGATGGAGAGAGCAGGTAGATTCGGTTTGTAAGAAATTAGGCAGCTTTTGTTATACTATTCATCACCTTCGTGATATTGTAAACGGACATACTTTACGACTCATTTATCATGGCTGCTGTTTGCCACATCTTCGCTATGGTATCATTATTTGGGGTGGCTGCAGTGAACTTGAACGTATTTTTGTTATTCAGAAGAAACTCGTGCGCTCCATGTTCAGAATGGATTATGGAGAATCATGTAGAGGTCATGTTAGGAGTAATAAACTACTGACAGTATAAGCAATATATATTTTTGAAGTGCTAACTTTTGTATTTAAAAACACATCCTTATTCAATTCGAATACATTTGTTCATAAGTATCCAACTAGATTTCGTGATGACTATTGCTATACGAAGCGTCGTTTAACCTTGACCGAAAGCGACTTATCTTATAAGGCCCTCAAATTTTTTAATAACCTACCTCTGTATATCAAAGACATCACAAACTTCTCTAAATTTAAATGAAAAAAAAATTAGATGCAAAATGTTCGTCGACATTACAGATGCTAAAACTCCAGCCGTTGTTCAAAATCATCGTCTGACAATTCTTGAACTAATTGCATCTTATACGGATGATACTTTTTACTTTCAATATTTTTCCTACTGAACGTCGACTTATAATAATAATAATAATAATAATAATAATAATAATAATAATAAATAATCTTTATTGCAAATACAAAAGGCGAAGTCCAGCAATGCTGATCAACTTAACCTAATACAAAAAAGACCGCAGTAATAACTGCTGCAATACAAAAACAAAAAAAAGGCACATGTATTATCTATGTAAAGTCCCAGATTTCTTGAAGATTCCATTATAGGCAGAGTAGTATTGTTAATTTTTATATTAATACCATCTATATTAACATTTTTGTTATGAAACACAATCGCTGCTGACTTACTGGGGTTTAAGCTAAGCGAGTGTTGAGACGCATGTGTGTAGAGTCTATCCAAGTCTTGGTTTAACAGCGAGCACGTATACTCAACCTGATCTGGTGAACACGAGATATAAATTTGTGTATCATCCGCATAACAGTGAAATTGACAATGTTGTAAGCAATTATGTAGTTGAGATATGTACAGTGTAAACAAAAGAGGACCCAGTGTAGAACCCTGTGGCACGCCAGCGAGAATATCAGAGAAATTTGACAAGTAAGTATTAGATCTAACCGCCTGAGTACGATCTGCTAAGTAGCACTGAATTAGTTTAACTGCTGAGTCACCCAATCCGGTAAAGTGCAAAATTGAAATTAAGAGGCTATGATCAATTGTATCAAAAGCCTTACTAAAATCTAACAAGACCAATCAAGTTATTTTCCCGTTATCAAGAGCTTTCAAGATGTCATCCGTGATATCCAATAAAGCAGTAGTGCAACTGTGCTGAGGCCGAAAACCTGATTGTTTTTCGGGAAATATATTATTTTTGAGTAAGAATTTTCTCAGTTGTCTGTCCATTATTTTCTCCAGAACCTTGGACAGGGTTGGTAGTGTACTGATGGGACGAATATCTTTCAAACTAGTAGGAGAATTAATTTTAGGAATAGGAACAACAATTGCTTTTTTCCAGACATTAGGAAATACCGAATGAGTAAGACAGAAGTGAATTATATGTGTTATAACAGGTATAAGAAAAGGAATGCATAAACGTATGACGTCAATACCTACGTCATCAGCTCCAATACACCGTGACTTAAGAGAAGTTATTATTTGAAATACATCAGACTCATCAACACAGTCAAATGAAAACAAATCACCGACAATACGCAGTTTGTGAGTATTGTAATAAAGTTTCAGATTGATATCAGCGTTCGAACAAGCTGACGACTGCAGAAAAAAAGCGTTTAATAAAAATGGGTCAGATAGATGCGGCGGTAATTGCTGAGTTGTTGACTTATGAGTAATTTGAAGATTTCTAAAAGTAGACCAGAGTTCGCGGAATTGTCCATTGGTAAACAAACTATTTAAATATACTTTCTTTTCATTTCTAACAGCAGACGTTGTGAAATTACGTAGCTCCTTATAGTAACTCCAGTGCTCTTCAGTATGAGTCTGTTTAAATCTGCCAAATGCATTGTCTCTAAGGTGTATAAGAAGTTTTATGTTATCAGTTATCCACGGTAGAGGTGGTTTAATATAGGAAGTTGTTTTAAATGGTGCGCAAATGTCTAGAATCCTAATAATGCTGTCATTAAAAAATGCAATTTTCTCGTCAATATTATTACAATCATAAATATATTGCCAAGGGATTGCTCGGAGATATGATGAAAATTTGCTGTAATCCAGATTTTTGAAATTTCTGTACGTTCTATAAGATATCTCTCGTTTCGGAGTAGGAATGGAGATAGTACATGTTATTAGCTCGTGATCTGATATATCAGGAGCATGCAGAACTGTACAACGGACGCCAAGTTGGTCACCAGAAATTAAAACCAAATCGATAAGAGACGCAGAGACATTGGTAACACGAGTTGGTTCACGAACAATTTGTCGATAATTCAAACTATCTAAAAGGTTAACAAATTCTTGAGACGACTTACTATCAACGTCGAACAAATTAATGTTGAAGTCTCCAAAACAGACCACATAATCAAAGCTCAAAGTCATGTCCGACAAAGTACATTCAAAATTGGCTAGAAACACCTCTAGATCCGAACCAGGAGGCCTATAAACTACACCCAAAGCAATTTTGAGACGTCCAGCTGATATAGAGATCCATAATTGTTCAATAGTAGTGAGAGTGGGAATAATATCAAATTGTAAAGTATTAGTAATATAAAAAGCAACCCCACCCCCACGCGTAGCTCGATCATTTCTGATAAGATTATAACCGCCAATGGAAACAGAGTCAGTCGAAATAGCGACAGTCAACCATGTCTCGGTAATTGCAATAAAATCAAAGCCCCCTGATATACTATTGTTTAGTCCCAAATTTGTGGTAGAAGTTTGAAATGATTCTTCGAAATCAATTGCAATGCTTTGTTGTATGTATTTGTGTATGTTGTAGAGGGACCTTCCCTGAGTACCCAAATATGCGCTTCTACCCTAATTTCTGAGAAAAGTCAACGTTGTTTTGCACGTTCTTTTTCTACCGTTAATGTTAGCCTCCGTATGACCAAGCGTGCATAGAGCTGTGGACTAGATCTACGCCTATCACCCTGGGGTGGCTCGCGTTCGATTCTTGACGGTGGTTTTTTTTGTATCATATCGATACAAAAACATCTTCAGAATGAAAACAAGACACCCCCAAAATGAAACCGGAAACTCCAAAAGAAACAAAAGAAAAAAGGAAAATTGGAACGTGCAACAACCACACACGTATTATATTAACTAAAAGTAATAATACGGCAAACCCTTCAGCTAGCTATACGCCGCCATATCTAAACAGCTACTTCGAAAACAAAAACCCTAAATCCCATCTACTCCTCTCGCAGGATCTCAGCGTCTGTATCTGTGTGTATCTATGTGTGCGCGTGTTATTTTGGACCTCCCTTTTGAATATTCATAGCCTGCTTTCTCCTGTAGTTTGACGCAAAAATACATAAATATCTCCGAAGAAGAAATCCCGAATTTCGCGTCCTCTGCGAAACGACAGCGCCATCTACTTTATGTAGTAAAAAGAGGAGAAAAAATATATTTCCCTAGTAGTCGTGAAACTGCGACTGCAGGCAACGTTTCATCATGGTTTCACGTTTCAGAGAGGACGTCCTTTACTATTTCCGCGGGGTTCCTTTTTCTCCCATTGTATCCTACAGGATTCCCGCGGTGTTGGTACTCCACTTCGTCGTCGTCGTCTTCTGTTTTGTTGGCAGGGGGTATACATCACGAGGACCTTATTAGTATTCCGTTCGGAAAGTGCTGCGTCACGCAATATTAAACTAGGGATGTAATTAAGAGTCGAGTATAGAGTGTTTGACGCCTTTATGATTCTTTTTGTTTTTTTTTTTATTATCGTCGAAGATATAAATTTTAATGCAGGAACCGCTGTTGTCCGTGGAGGACAAAGCTCCTTACAATGACGGCCGTGTTCGTCGAATTCTATGGGAATAAAATCGTAAAACTGCGAATACAACTTTCTCTGTTCGTTCTTCTATGCGCATATAAGACGCTTTTAAAATTGATTCGTCTCTAACAACGAACGTTTCCTTTGAATATACTAGTCTACTCGGCAAATGTCTCGGACAGATTTCGTTGTTTTGTTGTTAGGAGAGCGCAGTACGTCTCGGTGAACTATTTTTAGACGCCTTTGTTATATGAGGTAGAGATTCTCCAGGGAGTATTTTTTATGTAAAATCAAATGTTGACTTTTCAATAATGCTTGTTCAGGAGAAAGATCAATTCTTGAAACAAAATTCTCAACATTGTTTCCATATTTAAGATCTATTGCTAATACTCAAACCCTGTCAGAATCTCTGTATTATCTCTCTCTAATCTCTATGATTATGGATGACACTTTGGAGGTTAGTACAAATTCTCTAAGCTCAGACATGGCTGATATGTCTAACTGACTCGTTCATGGCCTACGCTAGAAGAGTTTTGTGTGTCTCGCTTCCTAGCTTCATAGCATGAATGATTGGTAGAAATATTTACATACTTTAGCAACCCTGAAAAATTGGCTAGCCAGGTTATGGTTATATGTTGTAGATGCAACTTTGTAGGTTATGTGATGTTATAGTGTAGTAGTAGTTCGATTATTTTGATATTTTGTGGTAAAATGTCAAAAATATATAAAACAATCTGTCAAAATGTGAATTCCACAATCGCAAATTTATCTCCGATTCTACCGTTTAATCGAACTACATCACTATAATTGGATTTTGAATACAATTATCGGCCAAACGTATAAATCAATTGGCGTCAACGCCAAGACGGGCTTCCGAAACTATTCCTCCTACTACTAAATTATCGACGGATGTTATAGGAGTGATATACGCCGATTATATTATTCACGTTAGTAGTTCATGTGTTAATGTGAGAAATGGCAATATATAATGGTCGGAGCACTTGGGAGTTGGAGTAAGTTTCCGGTCACAGATAATGATCGGAATATCGAGCAAACTGCGAATACTGAACTGTAAAGATAAGTAATCGATATTGCAATTAAATCGTAATAATATACATTAGAATATCTACATATACACGGTGTCCATAAGTGTTTGAAGCGGACAATTACTGTCAAATTTTGATTAAGTTTGTAACACTACATTTGATTTCAATCGCAAGAATTGTCATTAGCGTCCCACGCGGTAGTTACTTTAAGCATAGTTATTAAAGTTGTATTTTAAAATCAAACACAATATGCTTCCTTTTGGAAACGTTTATTGCTAATAAACAATACAAGGAAAAGCTAAAACGAAGTCGAATATTGAACAGAACGAAAACCCAACGAAAATACAGACGTGCGACTATGGCCATAGAGGAATAAACCAACTGACATTCTCAGGGTGGTAAACTTTAAGCACAGATATTGCATACATTTTTACAGACGTCAGCTTCAAACATTTACGGACACGCGATACATGCTCTTATTGGGAGCTTTGGTTAGGTGCCAGGCTTTATGACAGTCATGATAATTTTTATGAGAAATGGTCAGCCATGGACCTAATTTTTCTACAAACTCTGGTAAGCTTTTATCATATACAGGGTGTCCGCGATATACAAAGCATGCTTTTAAGAGATGATAGCTACAACGATTTAGAAACAAAAACATATAATATACCTTGGGTCTATCTGTAAGCGTAAAGAAGAAAAAAAATTATTTCTCATGTCACAAACTTCGACGCATACTGTACAGCGACAGCCGATCAGCACAGGATTTACCCAACGATTACAGGCGTGTGTTCTTGAAAATGGACAACACATCGAGCCTTTCCTGTAATACATTTTCTCCTGTCCCTCAAAAAGGTCCTTTTAGGACCACCAATCTATCACAACTAAAAGAAAAGAACTCAATTTTGTACTAGTCTTGACGAAAGAGCTTAAAGCGCGATAACATAATTGCGGTAATTACATTGTTCTCATTCAATGCGACTTTTCCTCAACTTAAATTTTCATTTACCGATCGGAAGCTGCTATTAAATACGCCCTTTTCACTCTAACTTCAACATAACATCGATTTCATTGTCATAACATTATAAAAAAAACGTAAAGGTACCTTTATTTTTAAAACGTATGGCCATTGACTTCGTACAATACAATAGGCTAATGTAGTTCAAGGTCGTATAAAAAGATGATGCTTGGCTTGCATCTGCGCTTCTATTGAATACATGTACCACGCTTTAATTTCAAAGTATTAAATAATTTGTTTTCATCGTTGCTTTCAGTTATTTTCAACCCTAAATTTTTGATATGGTTTTTTGGTTATTTAAGAAGCAATATGGATGAGTTTTCTTGTACAGTTTGACCAAATAAGGTTTTTTAGAAATATTTTTTTTTCTCGTTTACGCTTACAGATAGAGCCAAAGTGTATTATATGTTTTTGTTTCTAAATCGTTGTAGCTATCATCCCTTAAAAGCATGCTTTGTATATCGCGGACAGCCTGTATAGCTCCTTTTCGAGATTGGAGTAATGAATGTTAATCCAGAGCATGGACAGGGCTTGGGTTCGGGTCCTTAAAGGAAATTCTGATAAAAAGAAATAATTGTGTCTGTGGTAATTAATTAATTATTCAACCATAAACTGTAGCTTTCCAACTACAAATTAAATTAAATAACGTCAGTGAGACCCACTTATCAACATACGATCTAACTATCTGACAGCTTGTGTCGTTTAACGGTAATTTTCGGCCTTGGGTTTTTTTTATGGTCTTGGCAGTAGTTGAAAATTGGAAAGGATCAACCTTGTTAATTTCTTTGATCTATGATCTATGGATGGACTAGGCGAGATTGCAACAGGTCGGAAGGTTGTAACGTTCAGGGCTTCTTAGCGAAGCGAAATCGATTGAAAAATTGGTAATGATTGGAAAAGTATTCAATTTTGAATAACTTTAGTCTAATCTATGTGAGGTTAGGAATGTCGGTTTGAGTGGCAAACCCTCATTCAATGTCTAAATCAGAAATTTAGAATTTTGAGCGTCCTTTTTGAAACAAAATGGTTACGAATTTCTTTTTGAAACCATGAAAATATCTCGA
>SMLS01069979.1:0-12660 GCA_004785975.1 Popillia japonica
CGTTGAAGTTTATGATATGAACGGTTAGGCTTAAATACAAAGTGGTTCAGCTGTTTACCGTCACCGATCGCTAGTTCTTTCACAACAAAGCCATCATTTAGCATGAAACCTTGAATGTCAACTACTAAATCCATTTTTAGATGATTTTCTTCACAGTGCCCAACGGCGGAGTGTATTCAACAATGTTATCAGGTATAAGCGGTGGTATCTTCAGTAAAACCACTAAGAGACTCTAGCTCTAGTTTAACATCAACAATAGATGATTTAACTGCTTCCTTCTCATTAGCACAATCAATTACGTATAACGCGCATTCTTTAAAATTTTCATAACTCAACAGAGGCTGATTATATCTGTTGTAGTAGCTGGACTGAAAGGATGCATACATACGATACGCAGCAGCATATTTATTTTCATTAATCTGGAGATTCATGTTGTCGTACGGGAAGCTATCAGCATTGAGATGAAGTTTTAGATTGGTAAGCGATGCATGATCAAATTTAGAAGCACCTGCTGTTACAAGGTCCTCGTTTTGACTAAGGTTGGGCCCTTTGGCCCTTAGGCCTTTTTGTCCGCCAGTAGGCGAGCGGTCTTAGCCGCTCGGGGTGTGGGGTTGGTAGTGTGTCACAGGATGGAGATCGTCACCCTCCGTGAGATTCAGGCGTCCTCCAGTATCCGCCTCGTTGCGACAGGGGGCGGAGGTCTGTCCGGATCCAGCTCGCCGAGATGTTGGATAAGCGGGTTTTCCGACCGAGAGGCCCTCTCAAGGGTTCTTCTGGCCAGTGACATGGCGTAATCATAGAAGATGGGAATGCCCAGATCCCTGTGGATCTGGGCGTTTGTAACGAACCAAGGTGCTCCCGTGATTATTCGGAGCACCTTGTTTTGAACTATGTTGAGTCTCTTGACTTGTGACGCACTGGCACTGGACCAGGTTAGGGCACCGTAGGTGAGTATCGGTCGGAGAAACGTCGCGCAGATCAGTACTTTGATTTTTAGGCTCAAAGAGCTCTTGTGGCATAGTAAGGGATACAGGACAGACCTCGCGCGGAGGAATTTGGAAACGGTCTCCGTAAAGTGTTGCCTAAATGTTAGCTTGGTGTCGAGGACAAGCCCCAGATACCGGACGTGAGGGCGCCAGGGAAGACGCTGACCCTCGACAGTTATTGTGGCAGGGGGAGGATTGCGTTTCTTGGAGAATCTAATGGCTTCGCATTTGAGGGGATTTAGCTGGTGGCGCCATCGGTGGGACCACTCCACAATGAGGTCAACCGAGCTCTGCAATCGGCGGCAGACTACCGCGTCATTGTTCCACGACGTGTACAGAGCCGTGTCATCGGCGTAAATCGCCAGCTTCGTGTGCGGTAACCGGGGAATGTCTGAGGTATAAATAATGAATAAGTCAGGCCCCAGAAGTGATCCCTGCGGGACACCAGCTCCCACAGGCCTGTGGGCAGAGAACATACCGTGACATTTTATGCGAAAGGTCCTACCGGAAAGGTAGGACTGGATCAAGGCTACCAGGTCCGGGTTGATGCCGAGACTCGCCGTCTTAAACAGTAAACCGTCATGCCATACTGAATCAAAGGCGTGCGAGTAGTCCAAGAATACTGCGCCAGTCGAGTGCCGTAGCTCCAGAGCATCCCGCACCTCCTCCGTAAGTCGAAGCAGCTGGAAATCGGTAGATAGGCCTTGACGAAAGCCAAATTGCTCGTCGGGTAAGATATTGGCTTCGCTGACAACTTCGCGAAGTCTTTCCAGCACAGCTGCTTCTGCTATCTTGGAGAAGTTTGAAAGCAGGCTGATCGGTCTATAGCTGGAGGGGTTTTTCGGATCTTTGCGGGGCTTCAGGAGCATAACGACATCGGCTTTCTTCCAGACGGACGGGAAGGTTCTGAGTTTCAGTATGGCATTCAGGATGATGACGAGAGCATCGATGGCATTCGACGGCATTCGCTTTAAGGCGGTATTCGCGATGCCGTCCTCGCCAGGGGCTTTACCGTTCTTCCGGACACTGATATGCCGGACTACTTCATCTCTGCTCACGGGAGGGAGTGGCTCACCGCGTGAAAGGGGGATGTTGTTAACCACAAGGCCAACCTCGCGGTGGAAAGGGCCGAAACGAGGTTGGCCAGCGAAGCCGGCGAAGACGCCCTCAAGGTGATCGGCGAAGGCGTCCTCAGTGGAGTGGGCGACGCCATTCTGACCATGGAGCGGACCGCTTTCTTTAGGGGCTGCTCTCTTTTTGAGAGCCCTTGTCAGGCGCTAGAGGGAACCATCATTGGGGGCGACAGAAGATACCGATTGCCACCATTTCTCTTGTCTATAATTGGTTAGTTTACGCCTACACCTGGATGCGAGATGGTTGGCGACATTGATGTCGTCAGGATGTAAAGTGCGTAGAGCTCTCTTTTTTGCGTTGCGCTTCAGTCTAAGCAGCGTCCTCAGCTCAACCGGAAGCCAAGTGTCCGGCTTGGGTACAGAGCGCCTAGTGGATAACGAAATGGCATTAGAACGACACGCCGTGAGGTCCTGGGCCGCCTCCTCCATGGAGTCGACTCCCTCGATGGTGACAGTGTGCTCATCAACGTATCGGTCAACCATGGTGGTGAACTGTTCCCAATCCACCATCTCCCGAGACACCACCGCGGACATCGTGAGCTGCCCACCAAACGTGAGTAGTATCGGGTTGTGATCCGACGACAGCTCCGGGATGCTCTCAATCGAGACATAAAAGGGAGCGTAGATGGAAATAATTCTAAGGTGTCCGAGACTTCGAATAGTAATGTCCACGGCGGTCGCCTCGAGAAAGAGCAGAGGGGGAACAGCCGCCTGGTGGTGCTTTACTGTTTGTTTGACGGCTATAGCCGTCCCGCCACCGCGCCCAAGTGGGCGGTCGGTCCTGTAAATACGATAGTTGGGCAGGGTGAACCTGTCCCCTGGCTTAAGCCAGGTCTCGCTGATGAGCAGCGCATCGAGTTGAGCGACCTCATGCCTTTTGTCTTTCACGCCATTGGCATTCCAAGCCATCATGCGGATTTGCGGAGATGTTGGTCCAATAATCCGCATTTGGGGGGAAGTGGAAGTTGTTGACAGGATCATGTTCGATTTTTGGACAACTCGCTTTGCAACAGGGATTGGCAGGTTAACGTTACCTGAGAAATCTGCTCAGCTAACCTCTGCAAAGCGACCAACATCGAAGCGATGTTGGTATCGCGTGGAGCAGCTGCGATTTTCTTGGCCTTTGGAGTTGCCTTTTTTGTCCCGTTTGTGGGTGGAAGGACTTTCCCCGACTTAGGCGTTTGTACCTTCTTCAATTGAACCTGTGTCGCTGTCCAGGTGGAGGGAGCCACCGCTTGCGAAAAAGATTTACCCGGTTGTACCCTTGAGGGTGCGACGGATGGCGCTGGTTTGGGCGTCCGAGCTACGTGAGAGGGCGCAGCTTTGGGTTTTGGACATCGGACGCAGCCCCGATAGTTAGCTGGGTGAGTATCCCCGCAGTTGACGCACGTGGGCGGCTCGTTCTTGGGGCTTGGGCACTCGCCTGATGGGTGTTCTCCGCCGCAGCAGACGCATTTGCGAGGGGCGGTGCATCTGGCCTGCGCATGGCCATACCGCTGACAGCGGTAGCACTGCCTATCAAAGGATTCGATCTTAGCGTTTCTACGGAAACGTCGAGGGACACTAGCTCCTTCAGGTTGTAAATTTTGCGTTGGTCTTTGGAGATCTTGACCAAGATCAAGGGCATCGGAGCGCCATCGCGGCTTTTGCGCATGCGCGTCACAGAGTGCGGGGAGAAACCGAGTTCGCGAAGCTGCAGCATTATCTCTTTCTCAGGGATTTCAGATGGGACACCCCTGACAACTACATTCAGCACCTTTTCGGATGGGAGCTGGTAGGTGTGGTACGGGATTTGGTCCGTATTGAAGAGCTTCACCATACCCCTGAAATCGGCCTCAGTGGCCGGAAAGATACGAATTCCATCGCTGGTGTTCTGGGCCTTGACGAAGTTATAGCCCTTGCGTCTGATCTCCGCCGAGATTCGGCACCAATTGGTTTTATCCCGAAGGACAAAGGGAGGAATTTTGTCAGCTGGCTCAGTGGATGTAAGATTTCGCTGTGATTGTTCAGCAGCTTGACCCGAAGTCGGGGAAGACGTATGTGGCCTCGGAGAACGGTCAGGAATAGGAGAAGACTCCCTCGTCTGCTGGCTTCTTGCAGCCTGAGTAAGTTTTCTGGTGATATCAATCTCGATCTTATCTAGTTCGTTGCCGGAAACCGGCTTGACAGACCTCGCTGGTGGCCGCAGGTGGCCGCCAGGTGCCCGCTCGCGCCCTTCAGTAGGAGAGTAAACCTGCGCCACGACCTTGACGCGCTTGGGAGGAGAAGAATGTGATAAAGACGATCTCCCCCCACGTTTTCTGGCGGAGCTGGGACAAGCAGGTCTGACAAGCGAGGACGTCGAGCAGAACGACGTGTCCATATCTAAGGGAGACAACTTAGAGTGTGTCCTATCCTCGACGGAGGAAAGCTCGTTGTATAGGCTTCGATTGGTTTTCTTATTTTGACGTCGTTTTTCTAATATTTGTTGCAATTCTTTGATGTAGTTTAGAATTGCATCGTCAGAAAGATCGTTCACTCCACCAGACAAATCAGTACAGTGAGGCGTAAGAGTGTCCTCCTTGTCTTGTTGATCTGGCGACCGAGATGTCGCCGAAGACCGACTATCATCCCCATCGAGGGGAGAATTGGGGAGTGGGGTGGCCGCATATTGTAAGGCCATTTTTGGTGGGGTTCTACATTCCAAGAAAGCGGGGCAAGAGCCCGGTGAATTAAATTAATTCAATTTTAAAAACAGTGTATAAATAAACAAACGACACACGTGTAAAGATAAAAGCAGAGCAAGAACAAACACCAATAAACTAATTTAAAACCGTCAAAAAAAGACTAATAGATAAAAGAATAAATATCAGATAAAACAAGAAGAATTTCTCCGACAGGAGGTTATCGATCTTTAAAAGTGATGAAATAGAATAAAATACAAATTATAAATAAAAAGTTTCACCACTTTAGGGGTAGTGTATTTGGCGAAGAATATAATGCCGAAAAGAAAATTAAAATATCTCCCCTAGAAGTGCTTGAATTTTTGTTTAAAGTTCGTCGATCTGATATCAGTCAGAGTAATAAAAAGAAAAAAAAACTATACTTTGTTAAAAAGAGAGAGGCAATCTAGCAGAAGAATGACAAATATTTCGCTCGTGTTTAAAATGTTAAAATATTAAAATTATAAAATCTCTAAAGTTAAAAAAGAGAGAAAATTCACCTATTCACTTCCACACAGGTGGAACGAGAATTTTATTTTTAAAATCTGCGTGTAAAAATGACGTGGGAATGCGAGTAAAAACATATTTTTAACCATTACTTCCGCTAGCGACAAATGAACGATTTAGGTTAAAAAAAGGTAAGTAACAGTAGTGGGGGTATAATAAACATAAGACGAACATCAGATGATCATTCATATACATTTGCGCATGCGATTACCTCAGTTACCGCAGTGTAGACCGAGTTAAAAAGGGAACACTCGGGTGTACTACTTTCTCGTTCGTAAATGTGGGTAATCGGGAAGATATTTGATTTTACGAACGGGTAAGGTAAACTTTGGAGACTCCTCGGATAATACGAGGAGCCTTACGAACGCACCCTTGGAGCATTCTACGTATAATGCTGGGTTGAACCACTTGCCAATATAAATTAATTTTATTTTAACTATTTCTGCTACTTTATATTCTCGCTCAGTTTGGTCACAATGTTTATATCTTGATGTAGTATATCTTAATGTAGTATGAAAACTTTCACTATATTTTAGAAATTCCTGCCAATCAAAACTTGTAAAACTTATTCGACTTTTATTTTTGTGTATTATGCTTACTGTCGCAATAAAACCTGTAGCTGGACTGAAGCCAACAGATATCGAATACGATCGGCTTATAGGATAAATTACTTCATTGACGAGACGTGTCTCTCCCGTTTTTACATAGAATACGATGATGTATAACAAGTTTAGAAAATTAAAGGAAAAGGTGATTCCACAGTTAAATGAGAAACAATTTCAAAGCCATTTTCGAATAAATAGAGCAACCTTTCATAATCTATTAGGGCTTTTAACCAATAGAATAAGAATGGATACTGTTTTGGGGAGAACACAATAAATACAGAAAGCCAACTACTATCTGCATTATGGTTACTTGCCACACCTGACAGTTGCAGATAAATAAACAATTAAAAAAAAACTTGAAATTACTTCGACATGAAACTATTCTGAATTTAGCTTTTCAAGTTATGTTGCTGCTTTCTTTATTTTTAGATCCGTTGCTGAAAGATTCAATATGGTTAAATCTTCCATTTCGGATCATAAGATGCCTCAATGAACTGGCAAGAGAAAATATAAAATGGCCCAAAGTTGCTCGGCTCTTTGAGCGATTGTCGAATATTTAGGAATTCAGTTATTTACCGAAAGGTTTTGGAAAATAAGGTGGCATATTTTCAAAATAAAGAATTTATATTGGGCGATAAAGCATACCGCATTCTGTCATCGTGTACTCCACCAATATATTGAGAGGGGAAACGTAGGCGATGCGACGAAGCATTTTAATGAAATTCATTCCCGAACACGACAAACAGTCGAGCTTTGCATTGCTATTTGGTCGTTTTAGGAGACTTAAATATTTAGATATAAGCAGGATAGATTTTATTCCCGCCACGGTTTTAGGTGCTTGTGTGTTGCACAATTTGTGTAGACAAAATAATATATGGAAATATGAAAGATTTCCGCATGTTCGAGGCGAATTAAATATTCGAGAAGAGGAACATTTTGAAATTGATGGATTCAATTTAGAGGCAATCTATGTCGACAGTTACAAAACTTAGATGAAGTAGACGCGTTTAATCCAGTATAAGACGGCACCATTTTCCGGGATAGGATATGTGACACGTTAGAATAATACATTACTTCACATAAAATAGCTGTTTTTGTATATATGTACATATTTTATAATTCAATAGGGCACTATTTTTGTTGATATTATATTTTTCATTCAAAAACAATAAAAAGGAAATCGACTTGTGTAACTCATTTATATGCTGTCTTATAATTTTTCAACACTCATAATTCTTTTATTATGAAAATATAAAAAATAAATATTAAACTCTAAAATCTTTAGACGTTCTATAAAAAGGTACACACTAACACATAACATCAAATATTTTGTTATAAGCATAAATATAAATATTAAATTCTATTTTTTTTTGCTTACATTTACAGCTAATCTATTAGTTTGGTCATATATTTCTTGTTTGTTTTAAACAGTGACTGACTACTGGTGGAGGCTTACTGCTTTCAGATGCGGAATCTGTAAAAAGTAATGCATCATAATGATGTAGTAATATGCCATGAATATGAATAATCATCATCTTTTGGCAACTGTTCAGAGTTAGCAGCCTGTAGAGTATTAGTTATCCATTTTTTCAGAAAAACTTCTTACAATTTACCTTCAGTTTTAACCACTGCAATTAGTTGCTAAGTAATCACTATGGAGACCTTAGATCTGATTGTCTTCATATTCGCTACGGGTAATAAAATACACAACAACGCATCATTTATTACGTAGCATTCATTGGAACAGCCGAGCCGTATATTTGAATAAATATATGTATACACACATGTGTCTGTGTTATGAAAATTATATGTGGAGTGGGTACTATTTATTATTTCATAGTTTCAATTTCTCAGAAGTGCTGACAAAATTCACTATAAGCACTTTTGTCTAGAAGCTTGAATTATTTTTAAAATCATTCTACACTTTATATGATTAATTGAAGCTATTGTCTCACAACATCTGGCGTTAACGAGTTTATTTTCACAATCTCCAAAATTCAGAAGCAAAGATATATGTCTTACAAACTCAACAAAGATTTAAAACCATTTGAATCAGTTTCGGAGAAAATGGCTTCAGAAAAGCACATAACGGCTTCGGCTATAGTTCCAATATTAGAAAGTTTACGAGAATCAAAGGCAGCTGAAGGAAACGAAGATAGTGGCGAATTTACGTGTGATATAATAAATCAAATACATTCTGAACTTATCAAATATTTTCATAGTAGGTATTCTCTCGAAAGGAATCCAGAAACAATTTTACTTCTGATAATATGCACGTATTTAGATCCACTTTTCAAAAAAGATTATCTTACTGATGATACATATAGTCACGTGATTTCCAAATTAAAAAATATTGCTATGACAGGCAAAGAACATGCAGCTACAATACCACAGGAAACCAAAAACAGGGGTCTATCTCTTATAATTAAAAAAGGCAAACACAAACAAAATACGGAAATAAAAGTATTTAGCACGAAATTATGAAATACGAGGCATTTGATCCAGAGGATATATCTACCAATGTCCTTGAATGGTAGAAGACAAATGCAGGCTATCTAAAAATATTAGCTTCTTTGGCTAAAGAATATCTCTGTGTTCCTGCTACTAGTGTACCGTCCCAGAGAGTTTTCAGTTGTGGTGGTAATATTATAACAGATTTAAGGGCTTCTTTATCAGCAGAACATGCAGAGCAATTAATATTTTTATCGATGAACAGAAACTACGTGCCAAAATAAAGTTATTAATTCTTCGGAATATAGGAGTAATTGTTTGGAATCTTTGTTTTTTTTTTAATTTATCTATATTAGTATATAATAAACCATATTATTGTAATATAATAAACAATCTCATCGTCTGTTTAGAATAATTACATTATTAGTTTATTGGAAATATAATGTCTTTGGAAACGTTATTATTGTTATTGTTTTATACAAACATCCGCTTAGATGATAATTAGTTTGTAGGAGATTGGCAATTAGACTATTTAGAAAAAAAGTAGATAATAGAATCATGTCATATCACCCACTGCACATACTACATACACACAACACAAGAATGTTAACAGAAATTTTAAAAGAGCAACAAAGTAATCTTAGTACGACAGAGCTATGATACACATGAATAAAAGAACTAAGACAATTAGTTCAGAAAAATGATGTGGCGAACATATGTAATTACTTTTTCGAACAATTAATTGAAGCTCCCAAAGAAGTACCTACATACATATATTATACCTAGCTAGTTTTCTTGCCTTAACTGGTCAATGTTAGTTTATGTTAAGCTTTAACAAAATGTACTATTATTTAGCTATTGCACATAATGTATATTTGCTACATAATTATTTATCCAGGTATCGTAGGCATCGATATTTAGGTATCGATACCAAGGTTATCCGAGATATCGAAGGATCGATACCCGGAATGGTATCGAGTACTGGACGATGTATCGATACTTCGCCCAGCCCAGGTATTCACTATTAAACGACGACGTATATAATACACTGCCTATACAACGACACCTTACACATGCCTATATTCTAGTCTGCGCATGGCAGAAAAAAACAACCAGCTTCAAACTTGGTTACAAAAAGATACACTCCAGTTATACATATATACCGTTATTTTCGAACACCATTAACCCTTTGTGGCCCAAATTATTTTATTTCTTTGAAACGTTTAATAAATTACCAGATTTCATTTGTTTCCTTATTATAAATATCTATGTGGTAAAATTAAAATTTTTGGGCACCCAGTTTTTTGAAAAACATGTGGTTCCGCCATGGAACCACTGGGAATAAAACAACCATTTTTATACTAAACTTTTTATTTTATTTTTTATGAAACTCGGCAAAACAGTTTGAAATGTTAGTAAGGCAAAGACCAACTTTACAAGAGGTGCAGTGCCATCTTGTTCGATGTGGTTTACTTCTGGTACTGCACCTTGCGCATCGAACTTTGCTCCCGTGTATAGGGATATGTGCCACTTTATCTGTTCGCCTTTCCATAGGTACATAAACTTTGAACTTATTGTGTTCTGGTGTGCTTGTTTTCGCCGCTCTTCTTGGGGTTGAAGGTTCAGCACCTATTAGGCCATTTGCCACAGCCAGCCTAAAATATTTGAGGGATAAATGTTTTACGCCGCATGATCGCTCATTGAAAATTATAAATGCATTCACCAGGGTTAGATCTATGAAATGCCATAGAATTCTATGCCACCATTTTTTCGATTTGCGATCAATGCGCGGGGCGGTTCAGATCGCATATTAAGGGGTTCTTGGTTGCAAGAGCTTTCTATTCCTGCGAGGAATTTTTAGCTTGTGAAATGGTTCTAAAAGATTTTAATTTGTAATTATTTGATATTGTGTTTTGCCCTGTGTATTTGTCTGTGTATATATATATATATATATGTGTGTGTGTGTATATACATATATGTGGACATAGTTGACTTGTGTAAGTGCTCTTTGTACATAACACCAATAAAGATTGATTGATTGATTGATTAATCTCATAGCAAGATTTCAACATATCAGACTTGTCTACATAGCCCATATGTTTGTTGTAGTCTTTTACCAGTTGTAAACAACTAATATCCTTCGTCGAACCATCTTTTTGTTTTCGTGAAATCAGTTGAGTATCTCCAGGATCATGAAAGTTGCTCAGAAAATGCACTGGCTTGTTGTCCATCCATTTGACACAAACCATTTCATCCGTACTAATTCTCCAATCGGAGTCACCCCTACTCATGTCTTTGTCAGGTTTGAAATCCTTCGGAATATGCTTGTGCGTTTTTCTGACCGTACCACAAGCGTAGATGCTATCAGTTTTCAAATTTTGAAATAATTCAAGTGAACTGAAGTAATTGTCCATGTAAATTGCATGATGTTTTCCAATCAGGTCCCTCGTAAGGTCAGTCACCACCCTCCCTCCTAGATTCTGTTCTGTAACAACGTCCACTTTACCTGAAACATTTTTTTTATATTTTATACAACAGCACAACGTGTAATTATACAAATTACCTGTGTAGATTTGAAACTCAGAAACAAACGCTGATTCATTCGCCCTCACCCATATTTTATATCCCCTTTTTATGGGCTTCAAGGGCATGAATTGTTTCATTGAACACCGTCCTTTGAACCTAATCATGGATTCATCAATACTCTGACATCGAGAAGGTTTGTAATATTTGGTAAAAGATTCGGACAACTTGTTTAGCATAGGCCTTACTTTATATAGTTTATCAAATTCAGGTTGCCCTTTTTTAGGTTGAAGGCTGTTGTCATTTAGATGGATATGTCCTAACAACCAGCTGAACCGATTTCTTGACATAGCAGACGCTATAAAATGGTCTCGTAAGTCTTGGCGTGAGGACCAGTAGTCCTTATAACTAGGTAATTTCTTAATCCCCATCATAAGATTTATGCCAATAAAGCATTTTATTTCTTCAGATGTAGTTGGTATAAAGCAGTTGGCATTACCCTGACTTCTTTGAACAGCGTAAAGGTTGGTTTCAAATGTAATTTTTTCAAAAAGCTCTTCCGAAAATAAACAAGTGAATATATCGAGGGGTTCTTCAATATTTGGTGGCATGTCGGGTCCAAATTGTTGGTCAAATGGAATTACATTATTATTGTAATTATTCAAGACTTCTCGAGACCACTGTACGTTGGGCCCATTTCGAACAACAATATTTCGTGAACGACCAAGCAACGTTGCTAATGGCAAATCGTCGTCAGTGTCCCATTCCACTTGGTCATCTATCTCGTTACTAATATCAGGTTCGGATTCATCATTCACGTGCGGGATTATAGTTTCAGCGCGAAAGTTACCATTCGAAGGGTGTACAGTGTCATCGTCACTTTCATTTTCATCCTCTGATAGTTCCGATTCCCCACCCGAAGGTAATTCCTCCAGCATTGTATATATTGTATCACTAGAGAAATTTTCCAAATCCGCAATGGACCATTTTTGCTTTGTTGTATTACGATTGCCTAAAATGTAAAGCGAAAATAAATCACGTTCATAAAAAAAAATATTTGAGTCCTTGTGGTGCCAAACGGAACCACATTATTCAAAACCAAGTCACATACATTGACACATCATAATTCATTCATATCTATACACTACTTGAAAGAACATATGAAAATGCATCAATAATCTATTATCTTACCTGCCATTATCGATAATAAACACAAGACAATACAATAAACGTATCACACAACAGCTGCTCTCAAACCACGTGCTTTTAACGCGAATGTAACATGTGAACTAAACCGATAAAAATTGTACAGGCGCAATGCACACGTCTGCGCATATCTGTTACGCATTCCTACGTGTGGGTCCAACCGCCGCTTACTGGTGCTCTCCACAAAAAAAAAATTGAAATTGTGGTTCCAACAGATGCTACCCGGGACGCAAAGGGTTAAGGCACAGCTAGCTAGATATATGCTTTCTGTTTCGAACGGGTCGGTATATATACTTATACCGATATCCACATATTTCGAACGCACCCTAGTAGAGAGAGATGATGTAATAGCGGAGACCGTTAATACATATTTGTCAGTGACTGTAAAATGAAAGGTAGAATAAAATAAGACTCAAGTAAGACATTTTTGTGCGTTTATTAAAAAAAGAACCAAACTTCGGCCAATCTATAACTTCTACATTTATCAAACAATCTTCAACAGCCTCACTGGAATCGTCACTGATTAAATTGTGTAAAACACAACAAG
>ML218919.1:0-18542 GCA_004785975.1 Popillia japonica
CTGGATTATCTCCTAACTAGATCAAATAGTCATTACTTAACCAATTCATTCTAAACTGCGAATATAACGCAAAAATTAAACAAAGTAATCTATTTCTTTTGCGTGAGCTGATAGAATATATGCTACTATGTTGTCTAAATATGTGTATTAAATGTGGCATTTCTGCGTTTTCTGTGGTGAATTATTGAACAGCCCCTTAACTATAAAGCATACATAATCTATGTATTATACGCTCCATACATTCGAATTCCAATTTAATAGCTTCCATTCTAGTTTAGAATTAATGATTGAATGAAACTGTTTGGGCTTAGATGCCTTAGTCTAATAAAATAAGTAGCGATAGCAAATAAATGATTAGATATATGCCAATATATGCACTGATTTTTTGTAATTACACTGGTGAGCATAAAATTAGGGTCACTCAGTATTTTGAAGTTATTTCAGAAATTCTTTTTGTTTTCGGGACTTTTTTGTCGTACTTGCGTGAATAAAAAAATCTTTTTGTGTTTCTTTTTCTGTCTCCAGAATTTCTGGAGGCCTACACGTGTCTTCGTAAACGATTCCTCATCTCATCCCAAACATGTCCAACTGGATTTATACCCGGACTGCTAGCACGCCAAGCAAATCCTATAATTTGAACCTCGTCAAGATATTCAGTACCCATATCCGAGCAGTGTGGGGCCGTGCGCTGTCATGCATGAAGGTTACGTCGGCTCTAAGAACAACTATGAACGGTATAACATGGTCTTCTAGAACCTGTGTCAGGTATCAATGCGCATTTAGTGTCCCATTCTCGATAAAGACCAACTCCTTGCGAGTATCAAAAGATATGTCTCACCAACCCATAATTGTACCTCCACCAGATGGAAGTCGCTCGGTAATACACGGTTGAGCATATCTCTCGCCTTGTCGTCGCTACACTCTAACACATCTATCAGAGCCCGTAAGACAAAATTGCGATTCATCGGAAAACAATACGCGAATCCAATCTGCTATTGTCCAAGCTAAATGTTCTCGTGCAAAATTCAATCTAGCAATTCGATGTTCACGGGAAAGCGGCGATCCAGTAGCTCTTGTTCGAGAAGATAATCCAGCAGAATGAAGTCGCCTTCTAACTATCCACTCACGTATGTTTACATTTCTTCTTCTTGTAGATGATTGCGAAGCGAAGCTGTTGTGACTGTTCGGTTTCTCAAAGCACTAAAAACCGAGAAAGCGATCATCTCTAGCTGTTGTAGTCCTGCCTCGTCCTGAGCCAGGTCTTCGAGTGAGCAGACCAGTTCTTCATGAAATACTTGTTGCACACTCGAGAGACATACACCAACGTTTCTCGCAGTTTTGCGCTGACCGCGACCATCTTCTACGGCCGCCACAATTCTTGCCACAACAACATGGTTTATTCTCATTGTAATATACTGACAACGATAGAAACAATTTGCAATTAACAGATAAAACCATAGAGTCAGTTGAGTGACCCTGTTTTTATCACAAAAACTTTGAAGAAAAAATCGACAAAAAGTTTTTCTTGTCTACGCCAACACGACAAAACAATAGGATAAAGTTACTAAACCATGATACAACCGAAAAAGTTCCGAAGACAAAAAGAATTTCTGAAATAACTTCAAAATACGAGGTAACCCTAATGTTATGCTCGCCAGTGTATATGCGGATAAAAGTACGTCACTGTGGAAACAATATCCAAAGAATTGAAATTCAAACATTTAGTTTAAATTTATAAAAAATTATTTAACAATAGTTTCATAGTATTCTGTATCAGAAAAACATTTTCGAGAATAGCAGATGAAATTTAAGATTAGCATAGAAGGTAACCTTTGCTAATCCATCATATTATTAATGATGTTTCTAATCGTTATCGTACAAATTCCTCGTATAGTCAAATTCTCAAACTTCTGAAACGCATATTTCATAGATAGGTACAACATATTTGAGCTTACTAATTTTAAATGTGAATTTCATTTTCATATGTTTGCATATAACGGATACGTTCATTAGAGTTCTAGGTGTATACAAATTCTTCTTTTGTACTTTTTTGTCGTGCACACTTGCAGTGATGTTGCACTTCTGATGATTATGGAATCGGTAAAATTGAGTACTGTTGCCGATGAAGATGGTGTTGGTTGAAACAGGTTGGATAGTTCTTGTTGGATGTTACCATCTAGTAATATGACTATTAGTTACTTCTGTTGCAGCAAACATAAATTTCTTTCCGGAAATATAATGAAGGAATCACAAGTACGGCCAACTGCGATTTTAGCATTGTCGTAAGTAGCAGCTTTGTTGGCTTTAGTAGCAGAGCAATATCGAAAGTAAGGTAATATTTTTCTTTTCTGCTAAAGTCAAGACATCAAGGCAACTATGGCTGCTATGTCAATTAAGCAGCATAACGTTGTTCGTTAGTTGGTATTACTGCTCATCTATCCTCCATTAAATAAAAGCTCTTACTATAATCTAAATATTCAAAATACAAGATCCGAGAATTAAATAACGACCGCTTTAAACATTTTTGATGATAAAATAACAAAAAATTCTTCTAAATGCCCCCGTCCCCTCCCTTAGTTCTAAGTTTCCATTGCGCGAAACAGTGCTGAAAGTCATCTTCAGACAGTAAGTCTGCCGCTTTTGCTTGGTCTCATTTAGAGACTCGTGGCGGGTTCCTTTCAGGGTTTTGACTTTAGAGAGTATATAAAAGTCACACGGAGCCAAATCTAGTGAATATGGAGGATGCTCCATTCGAGTGTTTGGCCAAAAACCCTTCATTTTTAGAGCGTTGTGAGCTGGCGCATTGTCATGATGGAGCATCATGCCCTGCTTTTCCGTAAATCAGGCATTTTCTTTCAAATCTTTTCACGGAGAGGTTTCACGACTTCTAAATAAAAATCCTGGTTGACTGTTTGACCGTCTCAAACCCAATTAAAGTCGATTAAACTCCACGAATATGAAAGAAAACAAGCAACATCTTTAAATTTCGATTTGCTCATTCTTGATTTTTTCGTTCTCCGTGAATCAGGAGACTTCCAGTGCAGCAATTGGCGCTTAGTTTCGGGATCATATTGAAAAATCTACGCCTCGTCACATGTTACTACTCGTCCAAAAAGGTCTGGTCAGTTGTGTTAGTTTCCAGAACGTCAGCACAAATGTTCATTAGTTTGTGTTTTTAATCTGGAGAGAACAGTTTGGGCACCATCTTCGCACAAACCTTTTTCATTTTAAACTCTTCATGCAAAATCTGCCTGACCACTTTCTTATTAAAACTTGCTGGCTCTGCAATAGCTCTCGCCACCTAATCGACGGCCTTTTTGAACAATTTCTCTCACTTTTTCGATGTTCAAGTCGGTTTTAGAAGTTTGAGGGCGTCCACACCGTTCATCAACACCCTCGCACGTGATAGAGAATTATCACCATAAACTGTCTGTAACAGTTCGTAACATTTTGTTGCTGATTTCCCGAGTTTACACAAAAATTTTAAAGTGACGACACTCCCTCACGTCAGCATTGATGTACTACCATTGGTACTTGAACAAATGAGTATCGTTATTTAATTGTCGGACCTCGTATTTAATTATTTGGTTGTGGTTTAGGCATTGCACTTTGGCCAATGTTTTGCCTTTTTTCCAAACATTTGTACTACTAAACGACTAATTCACTAGGTAATTATTGTCTAATATTTTACGATTTTTACGAAAGCTTTTGACCACGTGAGTTACCAAGTTTTAATTAAAAAATTACAGTTTTAAGACTTTAGAGCTGATGCTCATTTATCTCTGTTTGTATAACGCCACTGTGGGAACTTTTAGTGCACTGATGAATTAGGCGCTGATTACGAAGCTTTGGGGATTAATTCTGGGCAAATCATTTGCCACTGAATCTCGTACAATTGCAACCCCTGCTTTTTAGCTTCCATTTTTGGGCATATCTATGTATTGACGCAAACATTGGATTCAGTGTGCCGTAAGTTGTTAAATTAATAAAGGTTGGTGTAGTTTGGAGTGCTTATTAGTTCACTCGTTCGTATTGTTTGTTTTATAAGATTTAATTCTAGACTATAAATATGTGTATGTTCGTTTAAATTCATATATACATTCGACGATTATATGTAAAAGTTAACATCGTTTGAATCTCTTCATTGTAGTGAATAAAGAGCTGTTTGTTATTAGAGCAGTTTAGGCTTACACAAGCGACGTTTATGGTGGCGCCATCTACATATATGTAGGTGACACCACTTCCATAGAAACGTCTCTAATGAGAGTCCTGTTTGAGAGTTTGAGACCTACTGTGTATGTTCCTTGAATTTCCTCTATACATTCGAAGATTATGTAAAAGTAGACATCGTTTGAATCTCTTCCAGATTGTACCGAATAAAGAGTATATGATTATGTTTGTTCTTAGAGCATAGGACGATTACAAACATCATTTTTAAACATAGTAATTTTCCAATAGTTTTAGTTTTAATTACAAAAACAACTAAATCTCGCAAAATTATCCTGAAACTTTGTTAGTTCCATAGTATTTGTCTTGGATGTTCACACTACTGTCATTGTATAAAGTATAATCAGACTAACTAGCAAGAAATTACTAAAAGAAAGTTATTTAGGCCAATAAAGTACACTTTGGTTCTAGAAATGATTCGTTCATGTTAGAGACAGTTCATATGATTATTTTGTAAGCGCGTAGTCGTTACTTTCTTGAAATAGATTAAAACATTTTCCTAAGTAAAACAGGAAAAGGAAATGAAACACGTCTTCCATACAAAATACCAAACGCAATTGTTACACGCATTGTTATATCATCATTTATACAGATTTCAGCGAGTGATGACAATGAACAACTTTAATAATAATAATAATAATAAAAAGAAACCTAATTGTTGCCGTTGTTATTGTATCGAATCAAATAAAGTGTTCAATAATTCTCCAAAACTGTACGTTTTTTATAATTGTAATATTTAAATACTAATAATTACTATAACAGTAAGAAATAGCTGTTTTAATTAATTAAGTAAAATACTAGACGTAATATTAATAAAAAAAAGAAAAACAATCATATTCATATGACTGTGCAACGTGTTTCTCATAAGCTGTAGCCCTTAAATATCCCTTAAAAGAATCTTATCAGTACCTAAATATGTAGCCAGACTCCAAGATTACTGTGTAAAATGTACTTTTTAGCCTTTTTATACCTACCTTGTATTGTTTTTATTTTATTGTACATACGTCTAGTGATACGTATATATGTAGAAAACTTAATGTGATCTCTATTTTTCAAAGTAAAACGTATAGACACATATTCAAATTACTTAAGAACTGTATTTACTGTGTGGATATTTTTATAGGCCGTATTTTATGATGAAGTTTAACAAGTAATATCATCATAATTGTAAAGTTTTATGGTAATTGGGAACGGTTGTTCCAAATTGTTTTTCTAATTTATTTTTTTTTACATATGCATTTTTATTATTTTTCCAAATGAAAGGAAGACCTAACTTTTTACAGAAAGTATTTCTTGAGATTTTTAGGTTTTGACACGACATACACTTATACAGGGTTTTCCACGGACCTAGCTAGCTAGAAGTTTTCGGACTTAACGAAACACTTCAGTTTTGAACATTTTGGGTTCGCAATAATTTGGTACTTACTTTCTTTCTAAAATATTCTCGACTGTCTTGCACTTCCGGTTAACCGAAAGTCGCCACAAACTTTGTTGCGTTTTTGAATTCAGCATCAAATTCTCCAACGATTATAACTAGGGTTTCCTAAACTTGTTGTTGACATTTACCCCGTTATATTTAACTGAATAATTCTCACTTACTGTAAGTACCAGAGGTTTGATATTTTAAAACTGCCAAATATTAACATTGTTTCATCAAAATGTAGTCACATTTTTTCTTTATATCATACAGGGTGTTCAAAAATTTATACTATATCAAACAATTTTTAAAGTAGTAAAACTCATTTTTTTCAAATGGAACACCCTGTATATTTTGACGCTGTTGGATGCAAAATTCAATGCTACGTCGATTTGCTGTAATACTCCCTATACTTATCTCCAATAGTTTGCTTTCTATTCCAATTTTATTTATGAATGCTTCCAAATAGCGGAATAATATTTTATCTAGTAAACTTAGACTTTGACATTACAATAAATTCTTGTTCTCAGGAAACATTATTGTTGTAATCGTTAACCGTTACGTATTTTGTCGGTGTAATTTATAAACAAAATAATGGAATATTGGAATCTGTCCACAGGAATCTGAAACACAATAAGATGCATCCTTATTCGGAGATTCTAGTACAAGCTTTCCGGGAGGGAGATGAAGTGAAAAGAAATGAATTGTGTGGGACAAATTTCGTTAGACTTCATGAAATTTAAGATTTTTTGTCTGAAATAATTTGGAATGAATCAAAATTCAGTAGTGAGGGAATAGCAAACAGAAGAAATAATCATTTTTTGCCAATATGAGATGTAAAGAAATTCCGATTATTTGAATTACTTTTTCCTTAAGTACTAGTGTCCAATCAAGCAAAATCAGAAATGCCAGAGGTCTCACATTTTTAGACTGCCAAATAGTGACATTATTACACCAAAATGTAGTAAAACGTTTACAGGTGCTTAAAAATACAGTGATAGTGAGTATTAGTGGTAGTGATACATCTATTAATCTTCTAAGTTGTAAAACTCAATTCTAATACGTATATTTCAATACATACATAGATACAACACTTAATAGTAATTATATGTACACAAAATTTGTAAGACGAATATTAAATAATAAGATAGTCTTCTCGCAATTCTTTGGTATTCTCCTCTATAAAATAAATTTACACAATAATGTATACTCATCTAACACAAAATACGTAACAGTCAACCTTTACAGCAATAATGTTTCCTGAAAACAATAATCTATTGTAATTTCAAAGTCATAGCTTACTAGATAAAATATTCCGCTATTTCAAACCTCTGTCACTCGCAGTAAGTGACAATTAATCAGTTAAATATAACGGTGTAAATGTAAATTTTTTTATAAAAATCATACCTTAGAAACAATTGAAGATAGGTATAGGAAACCCTAGTTGTAATCGTCATAGAATTAGATGCTGAATTCAAAAACGTAATAATATATAGGGTGTTCCATTTAAAATAACAAAATTCGTTAAATCCGAAAACTTCTAACTAGCCAGTTCCGTGGGAAACCCTGTATACCTACATACAATTATTTCTTTTTCATGAGTATTTGCAAATTAGATACAAGGAATAAAATACCAACCGTACATGAATGCGGTAAGAGCCATCTATCGTACCTCATTCAATTTTTAAAACATATTGTTCCAAGACGTTTTAAACATTTTCTTCCAGAGAAAACGGTTTAATCAAATTATTACCAGCTATTCCGGCCCAAACATTTAATTTATCTGGAATTTGTGTTTGGTGTTCTCCTATCCAATGAACATTGCTATCTGTCTTCGATTAGAACGAAATGGGTGAAATTTCCATTTCATTACGTTTCCTCGTTCATTTCGCCCTCATCAAACCAGTGATTCATTTTTTATGTTGAATATTCGAGGATTGTTCCATGACTATGTAGCCTCACAAAGAAAACGCAAGTTCTTTTGGAACAAAACACTTTATTTTTCAATATAGTCGCTTGCTCGCTCAACACACTTAATTCAACGATGTTCCAAACTAGAAATACCTTCATAGTAAGTCGATGAATCCAAATCGTCAAAATCACTATTTATAGCAGCAATTGCCTCGGAATTGGACGAAAACCTCTTACCGCAGAGCTATTTTTTCGGGTTTGGGAACAAATGATAATTGCTGGGAGACATATCTGGGAATACGAGGCACCAGTTCAAATTGCAATTTATAAAATTTGGCCATTGCAATCGCAGACTATGGTGCGTGATACAGATAGAAAAGCACTTTCTTCCTTCCCAAATGAGGACCTTTTGTCTTTGATTTTGTAGCTCAATTGTTACAGCAAATTGGTAGAATACTCTCCATTTATTGTTATGAGAATCCCAAAATACAGTTGCATAACCTCTCGTGCTGATAAAACCATTTCTGCCTTTGTGTCCATTGTTTGGACTGTTCTTTAGTTTCGGGAATGTAATGGTGGACCCAGATTTAATCGCCGGTTATGAATGGCGCAAAAATGCTTCAGATTGCGCCGAAAACGTGTACCCAGCTTGCCAAATATTTTTTCATTTCCAATTCTTCATTCAAAAGTCTGTGCACACGGTCATTTGAGTTGCTTAGTATGTTTATCTCACGCACTTTTGCTCGACGGTCATCTAACACGATATAGTGGACTTTTTCAGTCATATCCAGGGCAGTAGCCGTTTTTAGGCGGCCACTATCGGGTTTATCAGTGCTGGTACAACCACGCTTAAATTCGACAACCCAACTGTTCACCGTCGAAAACAAAGCAACAGACTCTAATAATCTTAAATTTGGCTCTGTTTTAATTTCCGTTTGTGTTAAACCTTTTAAATGACAGTATATTTTACATCACACGAGACGCCCGAGACGCTCTTTGGCGTACTGTCAAAACAAGACTAATTGACAGATTGTACTGTTATATTCATCCTAGAATGGTAACGACGATTTCTCCGAATTTGCGCCATCTTTGTGTTAAGCCACGTAGTTATCAAACAATCTTTCTATCTCCCAAATCAATTTATCCTGTAAGGCTATGGAGCTGATTCTACGAAGCTGTACCACATATTAGTATAGACATATAGACATTCTATTACTACTAGAAGCTTGGTTTGAATAATGCGAAATAGTTTTGAAATTTACAAAGAAAAATGTGATTTGATAAAGAATTAAATGACGAAAGAGAGTTTGAATATATTTATGAAGAAAATATTGTACTCGTAATAGTGTTTATCAGATAAATGTGATTATATTACTTGTTAGACTTTAAATTTGTTGAGACAGAAATATCGTTGACGATTTGAAACATTTACATTTTGAATATTATAACCAACACAATATGAGTACAATATTAGTACTCAGTGTGTCTGTGTGTATATTACGGCAATATTATTTTTATAAGCAATAATAACATCACATCATTCGAGGAAGAGCATCAAAACAGAAGAACGATGATTTTGTCTCACTACTGATGACATAAATTGATAACAATACACTATAATATATAAAAAAAAGTAATAATTCACTCAAGAGAAACATGGATATATACATACATGTAGCATTATTTCAAATAAACATAAATTGTCGTGCCTGTAACCATTTAGTCATAAAAACTATAGGATGTTGTAATAATAATAATAATAACAATAATAATAATGATAATACATAATGTATTTAATCACCCCGTATATATTTTTTTAATGAATTCGTTATAATTAAGTTAGGATTCAATTGTTATAAGTACGCATTAAGTGACTTGATTACTTTTAAGTATTACATACATCGTTTTGTCAGTTTCATTTTTAAAAGTTCGAAACCAGTTCGTACAGCGCTTATTACTAAAGTCGTAATGTTAGTTATATCCAAGGTTTGTGAAGTAGAATTTATATTAGATAAAGAAGAATATAATGAAATATTTTCATGAACCAGTAGAGATTAGATTTTGTACCTCTCAATAATAATGATATATATGTATAATATATATACATTTACCTAATGATAATAATGATGATTGTTATTGAATTTAAATAATAATGATGTATAAAAATCGATGTATTCCGGACACAAAACACTGTTTATTTGTAATGGGAACTTATTTACATGTTATATGTAAACGGATGGTTATGTAATGCATACAAATATATCTGGTATACTGTTAGACTTTGTGTTTTATTTTCTCTTACTTCCTCTTGTATGAAAGGACTTCAATTGTTATTAAAGTCCCTAGGGCAATCAGGATGTTAGTAATACCTTGACACTATTGAAAATATTCTCAGTGATATTAGAAGTGTTACATCCAGAAGGAGTAATTTGTTGTTAGTTGAACTTAATTTTTTGGCATCAACATGACTATTTTAACGCCTGCTATGATAAGAATGTAAACTTTTTATCATTGATACTTTTTTGCGAAAAAATTCATGTCTATATGAGAGCTGACTAATATAGAAAAGTTAAGTTATTGCGTTTCTGCCTACAAGCATTAAACGTAATGCTACGTACTCATGTACCTAACATGAGACAGATGTGTGTATGTACTTAGGTGTCTACGCTATACGCAGCGACATTCTTCGTTCGTTTCTAAATCGAAAATCTCAATGGTAAAATATTGTACCATGCTTCATACGTCTTCGCGAGGTTCACGAAGTTCGGTTTTTTAGTCTCTTAATAAGCGCTTGTGTTCGATATTTGTCACTACAGACAGTTGCAATTTTGAATTTAGAAAACTTTTTATTCTTAATTTATCGAAAATTTTTTTTTTGTTATGGTAGAGTCTATTTCTCTATTTTATTTAACATTTCTTCGTTAGCATCCTCTCTTGAAAAACACAATTGGCAGCGTTGTAAGACAATGTGTATGTTTTCTTATTTGGTTTCAATCAAAATCATTAGTGTCAAATTTCGACATTTATCCGAATTAATACCTCGTAGATTGCAACTCTGTTTACAAACGGACGGACATCAATTTGAACAGATGCGGTAATAGTGATGCTAATTTTTTACAAGAAATGCATTGGAAAAATCAAAACTACTAACTTTGCCCCATGTATCAATTGTGTAATCCAATTTGTCGTTTGTAATTCCCGTTTGTCAATTTTGACAAGTATTCTATCTATTATTACGGTTGTATGAAACTACAGTGTTGCCAAATGGATGTTAGTTTCATGTGGTCCCCGAGAACGCATAAAGCATGATACGACATTTTACCATAAGAATTCTGTGTCAAATTGGAACAAACTGTGTCGCTACGGGTAGCTTTTGCGACAATTTATATACACCTTGTATAGTATAGGAATAAGTGTAATCAGCTATGTACTTTTCGTAATTTGGTTTGTTTTATGTATCTTATTACTAAACCTTTTTAGCTTTAATATGCATGTAATAACATACTTTTAATATTACAACTTTTGCGTTTATCTTCCGTTGAACCTTCCAATTAAATTGAATAAATAATTATATTGTATAAACAAGGGTATTATTTACAGTTGGTAGCATTTAGTTACTGTTATATATCTCTACGATGAAGTTAGATACAGAATAAAGTGTTGTTAAGAAGACGGTGTGTATTTTATTCCGACCTACTTTGGAAATAAAAGTAAGCCGACGAGGGTTACATTTCCTTTTTACAATTCAACGTTACTTTTTCAATTATCAAAGTAATTACCATTTTCGCGGTTTCGCATACATTCAGTTTTATTGATTTGGTCATCCTGTTAAGATGCCCCTAACTTCACTGTATACTTAGAGGCTATTCAAAAATATACATATAAAAGATCAAAGGTGCCGACACAAATGTCCATACTCGTTATACTGTGATCATACACTTGATGTCGCTACATCGCTGTAGACATAACATACGCTACGGTCTGAACACGATTTCCTTTAGTGTCGAGACAAGGTGTCGATCTACCAACGAGTTGAAGCTAATTGCCTAGAGTGCTGTACACTTTAACAGATATTTTATCATTTATATTTTCGTTATCATTTATTATTATTATTAAAATGAGTAATAATAATAATATCCAATCCGCTTTGTGGATTAAAGAAAATACAAAGAAACTCTTTGAATTATTAAAAGCGAGTCCCGAGTTGTAGAACACGTCATCTACTATTTACAGAGATAGAACAAAAAAATGCTGCTACAGCAAAAATTGCAGAATACTTTGGTGCTCCTTGCTCCGAAGTTACAGGAAATTGCATAATTTAAGAACAGAAAATTAAGAAGAAAAAAAATCTGGAGATAGGGTAGATGATGTGTCTATGTATCTGTATTGCCAAGGCACCTCTCCTATTGGCGTACAACAGTATTCCGTGAATTCAGTTCCTATATCTTTACAATATTGGTCATAATTATGAGCTTGTAATGGCTGCAATGGAAACAAAGTCCCAGAAGGTATTCCTTCCTGGCGCCAAATACCATTAACAACAACATTTTTGTCAGATTCACTGTCAAAGCTGCCTGGGCCTGCATATATGTGTTTTGTATTTCGCGTTAGGAGGAAATTGTGCAGAACTACTATAGTATTAACGCTGTATACTCTAGATAATTATAGGCAGATGAAAAGGCCTGTCCTTTAATGAAAGTTCTTTATTAAAAAATGTCGAATTTTCGTCTGTGGACACAGACTTTATCAAGACATGATGAATTATGAACTATTTTTGATAAATAATAGAATTGTTAGAAGTTGTATTATGATAAGAAAGATACATTATTTAAAATTAAGTCGAAAGACAAAGGTATAAAATTATTATCGACAAACAAACTATATATAGTTACTTATCAAAAATAGTTCATAATTCATCATGTAAAGTCTGTAGCCACAGACGAAAATTCGACATTTTTGAATAAAGAACTTTCATTAAAGGACAGGCCTTTTCATCTGCCTATAATTATCTGGAGTATAAAGCGTTAATACTATAGTAGTTAGCAGTACTCCGTTACTGTCTTCCAAATTGTGCGGAACACATGACCGAAACGCTTTTGATTACTTTTGCAGGGCATAGTTCTGTAGGTTTTCTCAGAATTGGAAATCTGTTTTCAATGTGCCCAAATGCATTTTCGACTACTCTTCTTGCTCTTGAGAGTCTGTATTTGAACACACAATGAGGGCCTGGTTGGTTTCTATATGCATAAGGTTTCATGATATATGGTTTAATTGCAAAGGCAGTATCAGCTACTGTCACAAACGGCACTTGTTTAGTTCTTCCTTCTCTTTCCATTTTGTATCATGTATGAAACTAACCTCCTGCTAAAAATTTCAAAGTTACGGTTAGTCTCTCAGCAGCTGATATTGTAGAACGCATTATTTTATTTTGTTTTTTTATTTTTGGGGTCACCTTTTGTAATAGAAAATTGAAATCCGTATCAGACATTCGAAGAGAATTTTTGTAATATTCTGAATCTTGCACCCATAATTCGCAAAGTAGTTGGGAAAATGCACCAAATTTGTTTCTCTTTGCAATCCACTTTTTCGTCCAACACCTTCGCCGTTTTCTTTTCTTTCGCTTTTTTACAACACAATTAATAATGACTGCGGCCGTAAACCGACACCTTATTCTCATCATTATATAGGTACTTATGTACTTATGTAGTGTAGAAGTGTAAATAATTTTTTTACACTGCACAGAGTTGTGTATATAATTCTCACATTTATTACGCGTGTGAAGTCATGCTAGAAAAGAGTAGCAACTTCAATCTACTGAACTGCTCTAGACCAGCTCTAGACATTACTCTATACGAAAATTTGTTTGTGTCAGGTGTGGACACTGGGACAGAAGAAGGTAGAGGAAAACGAAGAAGACGGAGCATCAAGATAGACGCTTCAAACTAGTTGCACAAAACCATTTTGCTATAACGCTTGCTTTAAGTTTGGTTTCAATATCAGGTTAAAGGATGAAGAGGTGGTTTTGCGCTGGCTTTCAAGTAGGTTCTGACTATCAACCTGCAGAACTGCAGTCAAAACCAAATCAAAATCACCTTTCAATCAACTAACTTGTTTCCTAAATCAGGCTTAGGTTTCTCTTTAGTGTATCTAATTAGGGGATGTTTTTTTTTGGGGATGTATTCATGGTGCTAATACTTCAGAAATTAAGTGAAAAATTAAAAAAATCCTATTGCTGTACTGTAATTTTTTTACCAGCTGCTAGCTAATTGTTAGGATAAAAATAAAAGACAGCTGTACAATATAAACATGGTTTTTATTTATTATATTTATAATTTGTCAGTTCCACTTAATGACATTCAACTTACACCCGGTGTTTCACAGTAATACATTGTATTTCATCGTACCTAATCATAGTCATTAATTCAATCATCGACCCTCTGTTCTTTCAACAATTCTATCCTCAAATTACAATATACATCATAATGTCTTAAGTCACATTTACTTTCATTTCAAATAGTTTACAAAATAGGCTAACACTATGAATTCATTTTATTCTGTATTAGTAATGTAATAATATACATAATTATATCATTAGATCATGACACAATTTTTCCAATATTTTATCCGGTATTGCTGAAACGAAAGTAATATTATACTGATGGTGTAATAAGTATCTAACATATTCTCGTGAAGGTGTATGTGGTTATTGTGGTTTTACACACTGATATTTCATCGCTGTATTGTGTAGATTTGGAACAGTGTTTGTATTAATTTGTTGTTAGGTTATGTAGGTATTGATAAATGATTATCATATATCACGACACTTATAAGCTGCTTAAATATTATTATTACATAGTAAAAATAAATTTTCCTAATAATACGTAGACATTTACAATGTGTGTGCTTATTTTATTTTATATATATATTTATATAAAGAAATAGATTTCTGAAATGGATATTTTTACATTTCGCATTTGTGTTGGAATTTTAGCATAGCTATGGTGCAATAGTAATCCGTCATTCTATAACACCCTTCTGTTTTTCGCAGGTAACCTAATCAGAAATCTTATTTTATCTGATATAACATTAAATTACAACCTTGCTTTCTTACAATCGCTTCCTTTTTTTCTCTTTATATACTATCGTTTTTTTATTCTCACAAATTCATCCGATTCTTCTGCTACAAGCTTGATATAGAATATAAACGATATCAACCCTATAATTACGTTTTAAAAGACGTTTATTAATACTATTTTATAGTTATCTATATGCACTATAGAAATTCTTTGGAATATTAAGGAGTTAATACAATTATCTAACAGCAGCAAATTAACAATAACACAATATAGGGGTAGAGTGGCTTCAAATTAGGTAAATGGCACTGTTTATATTCCTGAGAAACAGAATGTTTTCTGTAACTAATTTTGCACAAATGGAAAGATCGTATATTGCTGATTTAGAATCCAGGAATATTTGGGTAATTTCATACAAACTTTGTGTAAAAACAATATTACATGTTTATAAAGTTTTTTGATAGGCCAATATTACCATCAAATATGATGTCAAGCACATACAGATAGTGTGTAAATTATTTCGATAACTGTTAAAAGTGGACACGTGTCAGATTATCATACACATTTTTTCCATCAAATTCTAAAATGTGCTCCAGGTATATGTTCAAAACTGCTGGGACAAAAGAGAGTGGTGGGGGCAATAGAATATTGTAATCGAATTTGTTGTAGTGGAAATATGTTAATAATTGTAAGTAAAAAAAAAAAAGCAGCATTCAGCATTAGCAAGCATCTCTGGCGGTGGTTGCAGTGTCTGCCAACGCAACAAATATCTACAGATGTTCCAATTAGCTTCTAATACAAAAGCAGAGAATTTTCCATACCAGTACACATGCTATCAAATATGACAGTCCATGCGTAAGATAGAAGAAAGCAAGATACTGGCACTGAGTAGTCTGAGTGTAGAAAAAAAATGTCTGCATTTGATAATATCAATATGTAAAAGAGAATATGGAGATGGGACTGGTGGTGATACTAGTATTACTTGAAGATTTTACTAATTAGACTTGAAGGCAGAGTTTCAATCCATTAACAAGATGAAAGATTGAAATAGTTGGTATACAGCTCAGGTGGCTTGAAGATTTGCCTTTAAATTTTGCATGCCTTGATAAAGTATGTGAGTATAATTAAAGAAGGTGCGTCGTGATGTCCTGCAGGGTAGTATATTGGGACCACTGGTGTGTACTTTTTACCTGAATGATATAAGAACTGTTTCAAGATAGGCAAGTTATTATCTATTGAGTAGGTTCATGATACTTTTTTGGAAAAAAATTGAAAATTCAGTACATAGATCCAACTAGATCATTTTGAATTAGAAGTTGGAAGAAGAAATTAGAAGAAGAATGAATAAAATCAGATGATTAAATATACAGTGGTGGGCAAAAGTATGGAAACACTTAAATATCTCTAGCAGTTTTGAAGATATTTCTACGAAACTGGGCATTTGCATATTATCCATTATTCTGCATAAAATGAAGATATCAGAATTATAATACAACTTCCGGTTAAGCCGAAAGTTGCATACAACTTTCAAATTTTAAATGGAAGACCCTGTATATTGTGTTAAAACCGAACAGGCCATTTAATTACAAATTCAAAAATGTATGTTTGTGTGTATTTATTATGATTATCTATAAAGATATTACGTACAATAAAAGATTAGAACCCGTTGTTAGTACTCGTAATTGAGATCTTAGTAGCCTTAAGAAATCAAAAGTAGAACTCTGACAAACAACAATTGTAGCTGTCAAACGAGAAAGTGTAGTGTTTGCAGTAGTTTGTGCTCAAAATGGTGCAATTAAGTGAAAGCGAAAGCATTGAAGTTTTGATGATGATTGGTTTTGGTGATAGGCAGCGATCCTACGACGGAGTATGTCATTTATTCAACGGTATACATCCAAATCGACACCCAATAACGCGTTCTTTAGTTTACAAGACGCTACAACGGTTCCGTAAGAGCGCTACCGTTCGTAATTTACCTAAAGTAGGACGGCCAAAGGTAGCAACAAATCAAAATAAATCCCAAGATATCGCAGTCTCATTAGAAGAAGTCCCGAAAACATCAAGAACAGAACTTGCACGTATTCACAATATCAGTAGACGAAGAATTTTAAAACGTGAAAAATATCCATATAAGATTTGTCTTGTACAAAAGCTGTCTGAAGATGATTTTGATCGAAGATTGCAGTTTTGTGAAATCCTGATGAATATTTATAACCGTGATCCAAATTTTGCAACAAATATTGTATTTTCTGTCGAGGCTACCTTTGTTTGAACGGTACGTTTCATCGGCACAATTGCCGTTATTGGTAGCAAACTAACCCACATTGGGGGCAAGCTCACACTCAATATCCCAAAAATTTTTTTTTGAAGGTACTCTAACCGGTGGAAATTATTTAGAACTTCTAGAAGAACAAATTATTCCTGCGTTAATGAAAGCAAGGCAATTACGAGAGGCCGCCTGGTACCAACAAGACGGAGCCTCACCCCATTTTGCGCGGAATGTACGGAATATATTAGACCGTGTATTCCCCAACAAGTCGATTGGTCGAAGAGGTACTGTTCAATGGCCTGGTAGATCACCTGATCTTTCTCCATTAGACTTTTTCTTGTGGGGATATCTAAAGTCTAAGGTTTATTTACAACCACTTGACAATTTAAATAATTTAAGATTAAGAATTACGGCAGAAGTGCAAGCACTCACACCAAATATGATTTCCAACGTAATTGCCGGATTCCAGCGTAGGTTAGCATACTGTCGAGCAACCAATGGTGGTCAGTTTGAACATGTAACACGTTAATATTTAATTTTTTAATTATTAATTTTGTAATATATCCTTATTGTGTTGTTACTTTTGCGGTCTCAAGCTTTTCGTTTTAAAAACATACTCAAGTTCCTTTTATACGTAATATCTTGATAAATAATCATAACAAATGCAAACAACTATACATTTTTGAATTTGTAATTAAATGGCCTATCCGTTTTTAAAACAATATACAGTTTGTAAGCTAGTTCCGGTTTAACCGGAAGTTGTATTATAAATCTGATATCTTCATTTTGTGCAGAATAATGGATAATATTATGCAAGTGGCCAATTTCCTAAAAATATTTTTAAAACTACTTGAGATATTTAAATGTTTCCATACTTTTGCCCACCACTGTATAATAAGCACTACATTACAATCAGCATACTATTGGTACGTTTCGGGATTGGGCTATCTTGTTAAAATCATTCAGTGGCTGGAACATTTTCTTTCTTCTTTTTCAAGAAGACTTTTTGCTAACTTTTAATAATCATTCAACGGAATATACATATAGTGTGTCCAATAGTGATTCAGTGGAAGAATTGTGTGCAGAAGAAATGTAAACAGATGTTCAACATTTATGATAGTTTTCTGATTCTCGGTTAGGGATTCTTTAAAATATTTCACACACAATTTTTTACATTGTTGCTCGATTTTAGAGCTTTGGTAAGCATACTTTCTCCGTTATTTTAAAACTATGATTTTTTATGTGTCTAATAAACTTAACAGTTCAAAATACAAATTACGTAAAATCTTTTTATTTGTTGCTGTAACAATAAATATAAATATAAACTTATTGTTAGTGCACTTCAGTGTGTATTAGCTTTCGTAACGTTGATAATACATTATGTATTAGTAATTAGTACCTTCTCAATTACCCCCAAAATATAGCTAATGGGAAAATTAGATCAATAGTGTACGTAGTAGGTATCGTGTTGTGTTTAGGTTGAATGTATTCAACATAAACACACTATAATAATTATATGTCGCAGTTAATATAAACAGCACTACTTACCTAACAGTGAAAGGTTTATATTCTCTATAAACGTCTATTAAATCTATTTTATTTACAATAAATTGGAGGCAGGACGACTGTGCGAAAAGGAGAAAGT
>ML218919.1:18552-41219 GCA_004785975.1 Popillia japonica
AATATTGAGAAAGATTTTATCAAACAAGACATTTTTCTTCCATTATTTCGTGGAAAATTTTGTTTTGTTAATGGTTTCTGCACCAAAACAGCATATGAAATGATGTCTTTTTTTCAAATTGCAAAATATGGCGTTTTGATTTTTAGAAATATACGAAATGGTTTTTCCAATTTGTGTTGTTTTTACTCAATATTATTTAGAGTAAAGAGTAATGAAACCAGATCTTTTGATGGTCTTTATGAGCAAGATATATTGCTTTTTCTAGCAATTTGTGTGGTAACAACTCTTGTTACTATCGTTATAATATCATAAGCTTAACGCTTCTTTTCAAGATTTTATTACTGTTTTAAGTGCTAATATCTACTTTTTCATTTTTTTTGTGGAATCTATAATGACAATGTTCTTTCCCATTCATTAAGTAATCAGTTTATCTCGGTTTTGTTTTGGATTATCTCTATTATGTTTCAGGTTTTTGTTCATGACCATACTACTTTTTTAGACGCAAAAATTAAGCAATGTTACTGTAAAGCTTGTTTAATATTTCCTGTTTGTTAAATGGCGAGGATAAAAAATGTATGATATAAAATTTTTGGAGGCTTTTATCATCATAAACTAACCACAATCTAAGTTCTAAACAATTTTAATTGAGAATTCTTTATCAATTAAATTATTATTAATTGGGTCAAAAATTAAAAATTTTATATTACTTTTAGAGTAACTCGAATGTATGTATGTAGGTGAATACGATTTTTCTTATTACACAGGAGTAGACTCTGCAAAACATTAACGATCATAGAAGAAGCGATTAATCTTTCTTTCTTTTTTTTTTAATAGGCTATTTGGACCCTTCGACTGAAACGAATGAATTTAAATATCTACAACAGAAAACGTGTTAAAACACCGTACGCTTCAGAATATCCACGTTTGCCATTTCACTGCTCATATCACTATGTATACATATTTAGATATTGTGGAGTATGTTTGCTTAAGCGTACTGTTCCCGATCAAAAATATCAATACATAATATAATATGCATCAAAATTCTTACAACAAATCGGTGTTTTAACAAAATACATACATACACACATCTAACAAACAAGGATTTTACATATAAAAATGAATTTATTAAAATGCTATACAGAAATAATATGTTACAACATTATGTGTAAAAGCGTAGATGTATAATTTCTGTGATAAATATAATAAATTCTGTGTATTTTCCATCTCTTTCTTACTTACATATAATTCGCATATATTCCATATTAAATGTCTAAGAAAGTTATAACTATAAGTATTTAAATATATCTTATGTATATCAATAATGTGTGTCAGCAAATTAGTAATAATAGTTATTAGAGTTTTACTATGTATAATATAATATTTGCGAAAACATTGAACAGTTACAATTAATATAATATAATAATTAGAGTTACACATTGCTTTTTTCATATGGCACTATATTATGTATGTAAGTTCTATTTTTTTTTAACACAGACATCACTCTTTTATGCGGTTCACATTACATACTATTTTATAGATTTAAATTTATCAGTATTACATACATTAATACTATATTATTTAGTAATATATATATATAATCCTAAAATTAAATTTTTAATTGTTTTTACCACGCGAATATAATTTTTTCTTGAATCAGTAAAAAAATATACATATACATATAAGATTATGGTAACATAATATTTATTTTCCTTTTTTGGTATGTATTATCGTTAAAATTAGGAATTGTGGTTACATAAATCCTTATGTTTCGTGTTTTGTTTGATCTAATCTAATATTCTTCCCAAGACTAATTCATTCGTTTTATTTATTCGGTGGGTAATTTAATGAGATTTTCAATATGCGCAGCTTTATGTAAGCACAATTCGACAATACTATTTATAACATAATAGCCTTTTTTCTAAGTTTTATTAAGAAAAAATGTACAGCCATGAAACTAGTATGTATTACCCTTTATATTATGGTTCTGTGATTGTGAGAGATTTCTATTTTTATCCAGAAACTTTTTAGTAGGTAACTGTTTCAGTTTAGAAGGATATTTGTGTGATATCAGAATTTAGTTTACTTTGTGAAGGTAAGAGCAGTATTGAAAATATCCTGTGGTTTGGTCTATATCACTACAATATGCACTAAAATGCACGCAATTCAATTTTAGCAATTTGGTGGTGGTAAAAGTTGTTTGAGCTATCCTGCGCCCATACCACAATAACAAAGTAATTTTTATAGAAATAGCTACATATAATTAGCTGGGTATACCATTGATGGTTATGATACAAATAACATGTATTCAAAAAATTAATACCGATTAATATTGTATGGCTTTTTAGAGCAGCTGAACAAATTGTTTTAGTGTTGTGGAACGCTTTTCCATGTATAACAGATTCATAAATTGCATCTTTCCTATGGATGTATGTATGGGTAATGGTGGTTGAACTAACATTCGTGCAAAACAGCTACATTCAACCTGAAAATGCGGGTTAACTTTTTATCGCGGCCTATGTAATACACTTCGAAACAAATTGCCAACTGTGTTTGCGGCACTTATTTGCATTTTGCTGAAAATAGAAGAGCTAGAACATGAATTTAATTTACAATAGCGGTTTGCACCCTATCGACAACGCAATTATTTTACACTTTATTGTGGTCAAACGCACGCAGGGCATTTTGACCTCGTACACTGAAACTGAACTCGATTAATATCAAATTCGGTGGAATAATCGTCAGCTGTTTTCGACGAATTGAATAATTAAAACCTCTGTAACAAATATCAAGACGAAACCTTATGTTACATAGTGGAGAGTTAATTGTGTGTAAATATCTCAATAATCACAGAACCATTTTTTTCATTTTTTTGTCCTAAGTTTAATTTTATGTACATTGCTTACGGTTTTCTTTTTAAAGTTTCATGCTGCAATATATAATAATATATTTATCTTTTACATTGATGCAAAGTGTACAACATATTGCAAATTCATACTTTTTAGATAATATTTAAAGAAGCTGTAGCACGAAAATGCGCTTTACATATGTATATCTCGACAAAAATCCTAGTAGACTTATTAATTTTAGTATAACGATAACAGAACTTCACTAGGTAGAGCATAGTGTTGGGATATCTTAGATAATTGGTACGTAATTATCCTAGGTATGTCAAGTTCGGCTCAGCAAATACGCTTGTTTGGAATCTCCTGTTCTCTAGTACAGCTAGAGCATTAATTAGCTATTTGAGGAATAGGGGACCATCTTTGTGATCATAGGACTTGATGTGTTATAATATAATACAAGAGAAAATAGAATATATCCTTGAATAAATGCAATGCATTATTGCATTTATTCAAGGGGGATGTTATATCACATTTTTTCGTAATATTAGCTAAATGTACAAGATCGAAGAAATGCTCTGAATAATATTAATATTTTATTACTGCACATTGAATGTTTAGGCTGTTAATGTACAAAAAAATTTTAAATAAATTAAAAATTACAAATTTGCACAAGTTAGGCTAAAGAATTTGTCATTCAACTATGTGACTCCAAAACCTAGCGAAATTTCTCACCAAAAAGATTTTTGTACAATATGTGTATCGTTTAAAAGGGCAGCTCTTTTTTTTTTCTTTGGTCGCAATATTTCTGTTCCAGGAGTCTAAATTTAAAAAATATGCTAGATTTTAAGCAAACTAGAAACAAATTTTAGTTTAACCAGATAATGCAATCAAATATTGTCAGGGGTAAAGGATCAACATGATCAAACAAGTAGGAATTTCTTGTCTAAACTTGTCTAAGATGATATCATATAAATAAATTAGAAATACCGTCTTCTGAAGTATTTCTGAGTTAATACGCAATTTTCTACGGTATACACTTAAATTCTCATCACCCCTGCGGCTATAAGGGCCGGAACATGGACTTATGGGGTCTTAATTTTTTTTGGTAAGTAACAGTTTTAGTTCTCATTTATCTTGAATTTTATACAAAATTGCTCAATCATTAGAAGTGTATGTAAAAACAATGAGTAATCATCGTAAAAATATTCTTTTTGAAGATTTTCGTAAACTTGAATCCAAAAATTTCACTGAAAGTTTTGCTGCTAACGCTGAAGTATAAAATGAAGGTACTACTACGATTATACGAGAGGAATTCGCAAAGTAACCATCGTTTATGTGTAGTGTAAGGGGGGAGTATAGTACGGTTGCGCGTTCTCCTAACCTAACTAACGCCAAGTGTAAAGTGCATAGCATAGTGAGATTTGTTTTTGGGCGAAAGACCACTCAAAAGCTAAAATTCATAGCGAATTGTGTGCCGTGTACAGCCCAAACATTATGTGTGAAGGTGTAGTCCGTCAAGGGGTACCTACGTTTTCTTCTAAATGGCAGAACTAATATTAAAGATGTCGTCGTGGGTAGGTCGTCAGTGACGACTTACTGAACAGAGTAAATGAAAAAAAATTGTGTGGACTGTCGCTTCACAATATCTGAAATTTATAGGAGTCTTCCAGACGAGTTAATGACAGAAAAACTAGCCTACCACAAGTTTTGTTCTCGGTGGATACCAAAACTGCTTACTGACGACCACAAAATCAAAAGAATGAGTTCTGCCATATATACTTTCTTTTTCTTCGTCTTGAAGGAGAAGAGTTTGTGAACAGGATCGTTACTGGAGATAACACTTGGGTAGCCTATGTGAATGTTGAAAAAAAAACAGCAGTCAATGCAATGGGATTATACAGGTTCTCCAAAGGCGAAGAAAACCAGTAAAACTTTCTATGTGAGGAAAATTATGGTTAAGTGATTTGCTAAGAGCATCTTGCTTGTTAATTTTATGAAGGCTGGTACGACAATCACTTCTGCAGGTTTTATTGAAGGAAGGCTGGAGTTATCGCCAAAGAGAAAAAAGATTCAATGTTCCTCATACATAGATATACCCGAATGATACAAAGGTGTAGGGACACCAGTATACATGTCCGACGGCCTGGACAGTGGAGATCGTGCCACAATCTCAACTACTTCATGGTCTTAGAATTAGCATAGAAACAGTTCCTAAATATTTAAAAGAAGCTAATTTGGTATGTCGTGTGCCTGCCCGAGGTCCAGCCTTGTCCGTAGACCATCGCAGAGTTCCTTTGAATTTTGCTGGCAATCATGTGAATTGGTTGCAGGTCGACTGACGACAAGTTCTTTTTACAGACAAATCCAGATTTTGTCTTTATAACTCTGATAATTGTGTTCGTGGGTACAGACGACCAAATGAACGATATGCTCAGTCCAACATTCTAAATACCACATTATTTGGCGGAGGGTCTATAATGGCGTGGGGAGGCATCTATGCCTAATGCCCCCTCTCCTAGTGCTCGCATCGTTCAAAATTATCTTGAGGCTGTTGGAATTAGCACCATGGATTGGCCAGTATGCAGTCCAGATGTCAGTCCAACCTACCTACCTAGAAGAGGTGGGGCGCCGTCTTGTTGAAATATGGAATGGATTGGAACAGAATGACATAAGCTCGCTTATTTTGATTATGAGTCACCGATGTGAAACAGTTATTAGAAACGGAGATGGAAATACTCGATACTGAGGTCCTTTCATTAAAAATTTCTCTTAAATTTCCGATTTTTTCCATTTTTTATTGAATTTCACTGTATTTTAATTTGTAAAGGCTACGTTATTAAGAGATTAAACAATAGTAATGTTTACTTATTACTAGTTGTTTCTTGGAGCAGTGTATCTTCAAAACAATTAAATATTATTTTGAATATCTATTTATTTATTGATTGCCAAACAGTACAATGTACCAATTACATGGCAAAAGAATAAACTAAACATAATTCAAATGCTGTGCGTACTATTAATAAAATATAATATAAACAAGAGATCCTAAGTATAAAGTAACAATTGACATTGTGTAAGCACTTAATTCCTAAATTAATATTATATAGAAACACATTCAAGGTCACCCTATGAAAGAAAACGAGAAAAAAAGGAAAAAACAAATGAGACTGTAATTATGATATTTGGACTAGCGGTCGGCAGAGAGAAGTTCCTGAAGTGAACAGTGGAAAATATCGCACTTATGAGAAATCTGATTGTACAGTGAGGACATAAAGGTAAGCGGCGAGCGAAACTTAAGGTTAGTTCTGGCGTGAGCAGTATAAAAGGTCTGAACGTTTCTAGTTGATAATCGCGGCACATTAAAATTAAGTCATGAGAGGAGCCGATTGGCGTCGATATGGTTATAATAATAATAATAATAATAATAGACAATTTATTATCCAACAGGCATGGCCCAATTACAGGATAATTTACAAGACATACAAAGTATATACATCATGTAACAAAAAAAAACAAAAAAAAAAATAAATAACAATCACCCATAACAAATCAGACCCAGTGAGATAGATTATCTTCAAGCTTGTTACCAATCCAAGACAGTGTATAGATCGGCGCCCTTCTCATGACATCTGTCCTCGCAAATGGAACAAGGAAGGTGCTATCGTATCTCGAATTCAACCTTGGTACGAAGAAATTCAGGCGTTCAAGTAAGAAGGAGCAGTCGATGTTGTTCTGAATTAATTTAGTTAGAAATTTCTTATACATTTCCTCCCTCCTTCTGCCCAATGCTAACATATCATGTCTTGACAACAATTCGTCCTGAGGTATTCCCCTCTCAGGGTAAGTTCCATCCATTTTATAAGATAGGAATGTTAGAAACTTGCGATGAATACTATCTAGTCTTAGACAGTCACAAGCATGCAAGGGGTTCCAAATCAAAGAAGCATATTCAAGTTTACTTAGAACATACGCAAAGTATAACGACTTTAGGACGGTTTCATCTTTAAAATATTTGGAGACACGCATTATAAAACCCAGTGATTTCATTGCCGCAGAACATATACCGCTGATATGCGATCTGAAGGTGAAGGTGGCATCAAAAGTTACACCAAGGTCACTATACTCAAGTTTACGAGTTAACGTGGTGCCCTTGATATGATAAGACGAAATATATGGCGAAGAAGAACGGGTATAGGTGAGTATACAACATTTTTCAACATTCAATTTAAGTTTGAAGTTATCACACCAATCAGTTATTGAATTTGTTATTGTTGGTTATGCAGCAACTTGTAAAGAAAAGTCAAACTAGCACTCCTGCGACTTGTTTCAAGGGATGAAAATGCAAAGGCGTCAAGCAACACATCATATGGAAAGCCTATCGCTAGATAATTATGATGCCTTCTAAACCATAAGTATTTTATTCTTTGCAGGTTCTCAATCATTGTATTATAGAAATCATAATAAGGGTTCCATACGATTGAAACATATTCCAGTTTAGACCGCACGAAAGAAAAAAATAATACTTTGATAGTAGCCAAGTTTTGGAAGGAATTTGAGTTTCTCAAGATAAAACCTGGCATTTTATTTGAATATCATTATTTTGTTCTAGTTTTGGCAACTGCGATGTCTTTTATGCCATTAAAATCGAAAAAAAAGAGAATACAACTTTGCTAATACATCGACGTTGTATCTTAATGATATCAATACCATAGAATTAGAAAAAAATTGATCCGAACTTAGATTTGGTTCTAGAAGATGTTGGACCTGCGCGAAAGTGGGACATTCTTTGATGGTAGCCTCCACAATTAAATACGTAGCAGCACTTTCCACTGTATTAACTTGGCAATCAAAATGGGGGTCGGCGTAAAGAGGAAGGCGGCGAGGTGGGCAGAGGGTTACAATTTTGCTTCCGCCACTTCTCGTTGCCAACCCTCATTTTCATCTCAACCATAACCTTAAAGATCTTAAAGTTGGGAAAGCAACCAATAGTTAGAAAGGACTTCTTTCTCTTGTTCTCGCTTCTTGGAGCTGAGCTTGGATTTCTTTGGACTCTTTGAACTTTTATATCTTTAAAACTGGCTGAAAATGTTTGTGACATAGACTTCAAAATACATACCTAGTTTTACAACATTGATATATTCGTTTGCTCGTTTCTTGAAGATTTTATACTTGTAGCAAAATATGTTTTTTGTACAATTTTAACTGTTTAGAATTGGAAAATATCATGCTTTTATTACAAGTCTAAAAGTAGATAATACCGTAGAATATCTAATTGAAATTGTCCTACAGTTGATGTAGTTTTAAATAATAAATACTGTCTCTGGAATTAGATTTATAGACAGCAATATTTTATTTATCCGTGAATTATTACGGTAAATATTTTAAAACCATTACATTGAAGAAATTATATTCCAGAAAAGCTTATTAAAAGTACAATTAAAGCATTAAGAAAGCAAGGATATGGGAATTTCAAATTTATATTTGATTAAAATTTTAGTGAAGTTTTGTTTGAATATAATACTAATTTAGAGAGAGCTTTCTACTAGGATTTTTTTCAGTTGACCCAAAACAGCATTAGGTACACATCCTACGCATTTTAGTCATCTTTTTGCAATACGTATCACCTCACCAATCAATATTATAACATATACATAATTATTACAGTATTAATGGGGCAGCACCTGTTTATATACGTTTACACGAGGGCACAACGACGACAAAAGAAAATAAATACAACACACTCATATTATTTTGGTGTAATGTAACCCATCCAGTGATTCCAGTAGTGGTAATAAGTAGTAGTAGAATAGTAGTAATATTAGTAGTAGTAGTACATATACAATACAAAAGAGTCTCTTTGTCTTGTTACCTGTCCACATCTCCGATGCCGTTTCGGGGGGAGAACATATACGTAACATTTTATATACGTAGAACGGCTGCCGCACATTGAGATGCCCGCACCATCACACCGAACTTAATTAAGAGAGGAAGGTGAAGATTAACAGCAGCAGGATCATTAGTAGCGACGTGTAGGTGAGTGGTGGCGCCACTGTAGCTGCTCCCATGTCGCTGGTACTCGAGTATATTCTTATGCCCAAGTCGCGTATCTCGTTTTCTGCAACAGTAAAGGCGCGAAAGAGAATGGACAATTAATTAAGTTAAATATATATATCTATATATATACGGTGAAAAAGTGAGTGGCTCCCTCTCACGAAGGATATTTTTATATCCCGAAGGGGGAGCTTATAATAGATACTTTCTCCTCAGACTCGACGTTTGACCGTTCCTACTAAATGATTAATTGTCTTCGTTATATGAAAGGGATCCGGTGAAAATTATGAAAGGTAGTATATATAGGTTTTGAGGTCAAGTTGGTGTTGGAGATATTCAGCAGGATTTTCTTTGCAGATTTCTTGAGAGAATTGCGGCAAGGAGGAGAAAAAATGTTCTCTATATTTAAATTAAGAGGTAGAGCACAAGATTATACAGGTATGGGTATGGAGAAGTTTTGATCATAATAACGATGTGATGGAATGGCATGGATAAATCCAGAATGTGGGATATTTTATTTCTGCGTCTAATGCCATAAATAAATCTAAGAAACGCGTTCTGCACTTTCTCAAATCTACCATCATCGTCAATGGTGCTCAGTGCTGTTCCCAAAAAGTATCTTTCAATTTCCAAATGACCTTTAGGAAATGTGCTTAAAACAAAAACTATTACAAACTATTATAACCAACTTTACTGTTAGTTCACTCAAACCAAGACTAAGCTCTATAAGTATTATGGGAAATCTGTACCATCAATTTCAATGGTAAAAAAGTGGCTTACTGAATTTTGCTGTGGCCGAACAAACACAGAGGATGCTGAACGTTCTGGACGCCCAGTTGAGCTCTCTACACTCGAACCAATTAAGAAGCTTCACGATAGTGAAGAAGAAAGTGCAAATTTTGAATGATCACTTGGGTATGAGAAAGCTTTCCACAAGATGAGTGCCACGTTTGTTCACAATCGGCCACAAACGCAATTACATGAATTAGACTACGAATTGCTCCCTCTACTATTCTCCAGATTTAGCCCTGAATGACTATTTCTTGTTTCCAAACTTGAAGAAATGGCTCGGTGGAAAGAAATTTGACACTAACAATGAAATCATCACACAAAGAAATACCTATTTTGACGACCTCGAAAAATTTTATTTTTTTGGAAGAGATAAAAAATTGGAGAAACGTTGAACAAAGTGTGTAGATCTAAAAGGAGATTATGGTGAAAAATAAAATGATTTTTTATCCACAACCCTGTGTTTCATTCAAAAAGTCACGAATATATTGACCTGCCCTCGTAAAACCAGCCCTAAATCCTGATGTAACAGATGGAAGAAGATTGAATGTATTCAAATGGATTCGTGGCTGCTGTGTTTTGTGTTTTTTGTCTCCAATTCTTGTACGATGTACATTTCGTGATTTTCGGAATGGAGGTGTGCTTGTTTCCAACAGAAAGAAAAGACTTTATTGAGGTTGCAGAAGTTTATAATATGAGTAGTAAATGGCATGATAAATGGGCAACAAATTTCAATCACACTTAAACTTATACCGTTTTATTCACACAATCTACCCCTCAGAAAACGAAGGCAATGCGCCACCCAATCCTTAGAAGTCACCGCAAACAAAGAGAAAATTTCTATAATGAGGGTTTCCGGGTGTTGACCGTGTTGTGGTTAGTAAAATATATACAGTACAAAATAAAAATAAAATGCGCAAGATATACAATAAACTCGACGTTTCGCCACTAATGTAAGTGGCTTCTTCAGGAGCAAAGAGGTTAACTGGGTGAGTACCAGAAGGTCACGGTAACTCGACGTGTTAACCACGCTAGAGGCGAAAACCTTCTGGTAGGTGAGGGGCGTCAGAAGGTCACGGTAACTCGACGTGTTAACCACGCTAGAGGCGAAAACCTTCTGAAGTTCTGAAGAGAAAATTACACACACTGTGTTTGATGCGCAATAGTCACGTAAGAAATAGGCAATTGTGTTAGGCAACACAGAGAGAAAGTGATTATTGGTAACATTGACATCAGATAGGCGTTTAGGAATGGTGTCTTTTGTTTGTTAAAAATATTAAAATTATTAAGATCTTTCCAAATTTTGCACATATTATTTGTTTTATGTAAATTCATGCTTCTTTTTTATATTTAATGTTTCTATTTTGCATTTTCTTATTTAAGTAGATTGTCCTAATTCAATACGGCCAACGAGTATACTGCAGATAGGTATCTATGCAATAATATTTTTTACAATCCTGAATATACTATTCAAATAAGTGTCTTGCTTTTTAATTGAAACAATGTGAATAAGTGTCAAAAGAATTAGAATACTTACCATTAAATGTTCCAGCAGACTGAGGTCGTTCTGGATATGTCATATCTGAAACCAATGACATTAGATTACTAATCTTAATGCTTACTTGTAATTAAAATTAGTAACTACAAAATCAAACCTGCAAAATCTAACTTAAATTGACGTTACCTTCTTTACTATAAACTTTTTTATGTGTCCTCAGTCTTCAATATACTAGGAAATGAGAAAGAAGGAGAATACATATGTATTCGCAATGCCTAAGAGCAAAAAATTGCGAGCCTTTATGAATTTATTCGAGTCCGGCTCTGTATTCCGGTATACGTATGTATGTAGGTAAACCGTCAGATGTCGCTATAGATGGATTTTATATTTAACATGGATGTAGTGTTTGCTGCGGTCAGGTGCATTCGCAATAGCATGTTATAGGTACAGTGCTTTCGAAGTTAATTATTTCTGAAATTGACACCTCGATTTTGTTTTAAACAAAGGCATTTTTCGACATACGACCTATATTTGTGACGTAATTCGAGATATGACGTGATTGCTAATTTTTATAAATGGCAACACCAAATTTTAACTATGCCAATTGAAAGAATGCTTGTCTGACAGTTGTCTTATAGACCAAGAATGTTGAGAAGCATGACGAAATAATCGACGTTATGCTTTGACGCAGATGCTTTGACCCATAGCCTTTTATCGACTGCGGGATACAGGTTGAGTTCTTCCGTTTATTTGAAGACCTCCTATTGACAATACGGCAACAATAATGGCTTATGGCCAGCATCTTAAAAATATTTGATAAATACTGTCAAAATTCTACAATGCTAGCAAATTGCTGTTTCTTCCTGTGCAATTCTTCTTCGATAGGCAAGTCGTGATTGTCTCCACAGGCACAGTATTCTCGCTAACACATCTAAATCGTGTTGCGAGCTTATCTCACCCAGCGCCTTTTGAGTAAAATGTTTTCCAGTGAAAGAAGTGGAAAAATTGTGATCGTAGATTAGAAGTTTTAGAGTAGTTTAGCATATTACATAACTATGGTAATAGCCAAATGGAGATGCTAGTTAGGTAAGTGCTCCCTCTGAGTGACCTCCCTTTCCTCCGTCACAAATAGGCTAGGTGTTATTTTCTGCGGAGGCGCCAGCCTCTTCAATTTCAAAAAACAACTTTAATTACATTTCGCCAATGAAGCTTAAAAAATTGTGACCTTTCCTTTTTTTTTTGATTTTACTTCCTCTATATACTACATTTCTTTCCAAATTATTTAACTATATATATTGAATGAAACCATAAAAACCTTTCTCCAGATAGAAGCACAAAAGCATGTGCGTAAGCTACAAGATATTGAAGAAACTTACATAGAAGCAAATCCCTTGTAGCGAAGAGTCCGTATATAAACGTACACATACCTTTGTACGAATTTCGCAGTAAACCAAAGAAAGACTTATACCGAAGGTATTTCTCCAATATTAAAAGAAAAATAAAGGCATAATGTGGAAACGGTATTGACCGGAAACGGATAACGGAAAGAGACATAATAAAAGGAGGCAGAGAACCCTTCCGGAAACAACACATGAATGGGGACGATCCACGGTAATACCATAGCTCGGAGGCAAAGGAAAAAGAAAATCCCCGCCAGAGATCGGTAATTCCGAACGGATTAATTCTAATTTACTACATAGAACCGGGCTTTGCAAGTTTTATTACTAGATGAATACACTGCCGTTCATAAGATTGATAGATCGGATTGGACAAATTAGGCAACATTTTAGGAAACAACTTTGTAGTTCGGTGGATTTAAAAATTATAGTGGACACCAAACATAAAAATCAATGCAGTTTAACAGGAAAGCTCTCATTATTAAGCCGACATCGATATTAAATTTTAGTTTTGTTGTGTTCAATTTATACACAATACATCCAGCTGAGAAATTTGCAAAATGGCTGCCCGGTCAGAGCAAACTTGAATCTTTTGAATAAAGGTTTGAACTGCTGTTTGACCACGTTTGCATTGGATGTAGGGTTGGTCATAGCTAGTGGACTCACAAAACAGTTCAATAGTTTAGATTTTTGAAATACTACCAACTAACTTCGAAATATGGGAAGCCATAAGAACTGTAGGAAAGAATTTGTTTTTATTACAGGGTTGACAAAGGAAACCAGGTTAAAGAAACACTTGTTAGTCACAGCTACTAGTCCACAAAACAGCTTAACAGTGTAAGATATTAGATATGGTACCAATTACCTTAGAGATTGGAAAGCCATTAGAACTAGAAAAGAGATGGTTTCAATTGCAAGACTGGTAAAGGAAACCTGTCTAAAGAAATAGTGCAACGACCTAGTGGTTCTTGTAAGTCAGTTGTTAAAAGCTCTTCTCGTTAGTCCTGATGTTAGATGGAAAGTGCATGTTCTCGACTTCAACATTTTACCGCCGTACTTTTGTACATACATCTTTACACTTGTTTCGAAATGGCCAATCACCATCCCTTGATATAAGTATATATTTGAATTTCACGTATGTACATAGGAAGCAAACCATTATACCTTGCCAGATTTCTTTGGATTTTCAGCACTTTGCAAAATATATTATTTTTTGGTTTATACTTATGCACATTTTGAGGTAAGATGTTGAAAATTCCAATCCTTTTTGGTTAGATCTCTCCTCTGTAATTCCTTCATTACTAAGGTTTTGGGCAACCCCTTCAAGGAAACAAGTTTAAGAACTGTTTATCATTCAGAGACCCGTTTCAGCTCACTTTTCGGCAATTCAATAGATAAAGTGGAATGCTAAGGCCAATCAATTTACTAAACAAATTATAATTGAAAATGTGTAACCAAAAATATGAACAAACAAGGACATCAGTTTCAACTAGGTTTAAGGAATATTTTTCTCATATCAACTACAAAATGTTTGTGACATACATACATCACAGCTTTAATGACATAATGTAAAATTGTCATGTAGTAGGTGGTAGTTGCAGAAAGCTTTCAGCTTTCATTCGTTGTCTGAATACGGTTGCAACTGCTATTAAGTGTATGTAAATATTTTACTGACTTTGTTGCATCATTAGCTCAACGTTTATAATAAGGTGTTGCTGATGGTGAATGATAGATCAAATATACTATAATTCTTTGCGAAAAATATCATCGTTTCTTTGGAACATCACCTTAGCAATATTTGTAGTCAATGGGACCCATCGATTTGTTAGTAATTATAAATTACCAAATAGTTTAAATTAATATTATTATCATGACGATAATGACAACTTTGTCGTTGAAATACGCTCTATGCTGCATGTTTGATTTTTCGTGGGTGAAATAGTCCTTTTTCCGTTAAGATTTTAAACCAAGTGGTGTGAAGACCAAACTTCCTAGTGATGAAGGTGTTCTTGCATTTTCCGCAATGAAGATAGTTGCAGTGGTACTCTAGCCATAATTTTTCTCAAGGCTACCACTTTACCTCTTGTTGTAAGGTTGCCACAACACCTCGCAAACAACAGCCACCATTATGTATTATCAAGTAGTGGTGTATGTATGTAGGTTTCCAGGGTTCCTTACTATTTATGAATTTGAAACTTTGAGATTAAGAATAACCCACAATCTTCTTTTGTTCTAAAATATTTCCAATGTTGTACAACTTCCGGAATCACCGGAAATTGCTATCAACTATCTTAATTTAAATGGAATATCCTGCATTTTATTGCATTTTTGAATTGAACAATCGATTCTACGATACACTGTATTAAGTTACTCTATACCTATCTTCAACTGTTTTTGAGTTATTGTAATTTTTTTAAAAAAATTGCGTTTTGCGGAGGGATGTTTAATAGTCTTTCTTTTCCTATTCTTTAAAGGCAAAACCTCCATATTTTACTAACAGTAAGTAAAACCATAAAGGTTCACAAAATACCTTGCAAACCTATCACAACTTATACAGGGTGTTCAAAATTTAGTGGCAAAACCGAAAAACTTCAAACACAAAAAAGTCATTTTTTTTTAAACGGAACACCCTGTATATTTTTACATATTTAGATGACTATTGAAATTAGCCATCGATATGCTATTGGTATCCTTATACCTATCCTTAGCGGTTTTGTAGTTATTAACGCTTTTTACCAAATATTAATTAAAACCTGTATTAAAACCTATGTACATTTGAAAGTAGGCTGTGAGTATGATTAAATAAACGAATGCTTATTTAGTTGTCATTCTTATTGAAGTAAAAAGTCTATTTTATACAATGGAAGCAGTTGACGAATATTCTAATACTGATATTTTAAATTTATTCTACATCCATGCGAATGTGCAAAAATTCTTAGCAGAACTTGTAGAACGTTTAATGAACGATATCCTAATCTACAACCAATTACCAAAGGTAAATTTAGAAGAATGGAGTCATGTTTTTTAAATACGGGAAGTGTTAAGGTATAAAAAACTACACAAAACCTATTGTTGAAATAGAAGAAAATGAAGTAAATGTGCTGGCTTATTTTCATGTTTATCCCCGGAGTTCGATAGTTTCAGCTTCAGGTGAAATGGGTATCTCTTCAATGTCAATCCATCGCATTTTAAAACAGCATAGGATGCATCCCTACAAGGAAACATTAGTACAAGCCTTCCGCTCTGGCGACGAACAGAAAAGAGTTGCATACTGTGAAATGATTTTATTAAAAATTCAAGAAGACGAAAATGTTTTATCTAAAGTTATTTGGAGCGATGAATCGAAGTTTAATCGGGAAGGAATTGTTAATCGACGAAATAATCACTTCTGGGCAAGGAAAAATCCTCACATTTGCCGAAATACACATTTTCAAGACCGCTACAGTTTTAATGTATTCTGTTGTGTTTTAAATGATACCATAATCTGCGAAATTTACAATGAGAATTTAAATGAACAGAAATACTTAGAACTGTTAAGAGGACCTGTTACAAATTTTCTTCGAACTTTACCTCCAAACATAAGGCAAGACTGTTGGTATCAAATGGATGGTGACCTGCCCACAATACCAGAGAGGTGTATGGGCAATTGACAGAAATTTCGAAGACCGATGGTTTGGTTCAAATGGGCCTTGGAGTTGGCCTCCTCGATCGCCAGAATTGACGCCGCTTGCTGCAAGACCTATTAAACCGTGTAACAGTAGCATTTCAGCGATTAGATCGAAAGGAAATAGGCAGAGCAACTACAAGGGATACTGAATTTAGGATTATAATTTGTCTTGAACAGAATGGCGGTCATATAGAACATTTATAGGTTCATTCAGTTAATTAATCTAATATTTTGGGTTTTCTATTTTTCTTTGACACTAAAATCATCTTTATTTGTTTGTTGTTTTAATAACATCATTAAATTTTTGTAATATTTTGTAATAAACTAATTGTTTTTTTATTGTCACACTCTAGCCTACTTTCAAATGTGCATAGGTTTCCAGTCCTGTTTTAATTAATATTTGGTAAAAAGCATTAATAACTACAAAACCGCTAAGGATAGGTATAAAGATACCTATAGCATATCGATGGCTAATTTAAATAGTCATCTAAATATGTAAAAATATACAGGGTGTTCCATTTGGAAAAAATGACTTTTTTGTGTTTGAAGTTTTTCGGTTTTGCCACTAAATTTTGAACACCCTGTATAAGTGTGATAGGTTTCCAAGGTATTTTGTGAATCTTTATGGTTTTACTTACTGTTAGTAAAATATGGAGGTTTTGCCTTTAAAGAAGAGGAAAAGAAAAATTATTAAACATCCCTCCGCAAAACGCAATTTTTTTTTTAAATTACAATAACTCAAAAACAGTTGAAGAGAGGTATAGGGTAACCTAATACAGTGTATCGTAGAATCGATTGTTCAATTCAAAAATGCAATAAAATGCAGGGTATTCCATTTAAATTAAGAAAGTTGATGGCAATTTCCGGTGATTCCGGAAGTTGTACAACATTGGAAATATTTTAGAACAAAAGAAGGCTATGGGTTATTCTTAATCTCAAAGTTTCAAATTCATAGATAGTAAGGAACCCTGAAAACTTCTAATGAACGGGTTCCGTGGTAGAACCTGTATAAGGACTTAATTCATATTGTAAATGTTTTGGTTTTAAATATTTATGACAAAGTGTCTCGCTGTTTCATTATGTTTGGACAACCCATCTTCATGAGGTGACATTTCACAGTGACAGTGAACAAAGCCGCGATGGTGTTTTGTTGAAGCCTTAATAGCTGAAAAAGTAATGATCATTTCTCATTTGTGTCATTATTGGTCCAGTACGAGAGGCTTTGATCAGTCTTTTATTATGAACAATTTCGTTACCCTCACATTTTCATATTCTAATATTGTATAGAAACGAATTAATCACGGACTTCATATTTAATATTAAACTGTAGCTGGCTTCGCTGGTACTACGCACTTATAAAAGTGTTACATTATTCTGTAAACCATCATGAATAACTTAAACCAGAATCGAAATCAGCTAATATTTACCTACATATATTTTTATGCAAAAAATGATAAAAAAAGATACTGACCTGCATCTGCAGTTTGAAACGTGAACGGTTCCGAAATGGGACTCCATCCGTAACGGTTGCGTGCCTGCACCTTTGCTTCATAATTCTGGGCCGGCTCGAGACCTCTGATAACGTAGCTCATCGATTGAACGCCTGGAGATTGGATCGGATTCGCCGGTAATATAACATCCCTCCAATCCGTTCTTCTATCGATGAATTGCCGTCCGTAGCCAAATCCACTGACGTATCCGGCCACATATGTTCTATTTTCCTATTTCCGGCAAAAAAGTGGGGGAAAACAGACGTAATTGAAGTATATATTCGAAAAACGAAACTACGTACTATGCGAAAAGATAGGGTATTGCTTTGCGGTTTTTTTTGATTACATCGCTATATAGGATAAGGTTGATAAAAAGGATAATTTTTTTTAGGTCTCGATAGGGTAGTAGCGAGGTAAAGATAAATAAAGCGCAGATATTGGATTGGGAATAATAAATAAGCAACATGATTTCTAATATAGGTTTAGTTTTTTTTTGAGGTTATCTATTTGGTAGATACGTATGACTGTCATTGTAAATGTCAAATTAAGTTTTGCAAATCACATATAAATGGCACTAATAGCCGGTTTGAATTTAGTTTGAATTAGTGCCTTAGTTTGAATAGTTTGAATTATGCACTTAATAATTCCACGTTATTATGTCATGCATTTTGAAGAGGAATTTTATTTCATTGGTAAGTGATATACTTATCAATCAGATTTGGTTTAACTTTACAGAATTTATTACGAGTAGTTAATTATATGTGTATTGTTTAGTTAAAATCTGAATTGCATGAGGTTCTCGCAATTATGAATTCGTGTTTGTATTAGGTCCTTAAAGGAACAATTTAAACATCTTAAATGAAGGTTAAGAATATTTCTAGCGTGCCAGCATAAATGGAGCTCTCAATTTCATGATACAACACTTTGGAACAACTGAAACTTAATCGATCAGCTACAGATTAAATAAAGTTATAAAGTAACAAAAAAAGTGGACTCTATTTCTTAAGAGAAAATTTGAATTCTGAAAAGTGTTTGTTGATATTTTTGCCAAGCAAGTTTTCTTTATTATTTGGGAAATATACTACAGGAGATAGAAAATCAATGTTAGTTTTTCCAGTAAGGTAAGAGACCAGCACACAGTTGAAGATATTCTGAATGGAATGTTTTATTGAAACCTAATTTCAAATATTTTTCAAAAATTCCTAACCACCAATCTTGTTTGATTTTAGACCATGCAATTTTTTGTGCAACTATTTTAAAAGCCCAGTTTGTATGAACTTATAAATCACAGATATTGAGCAAGTAAATGGACTTTAGTTATGGAAACTACACTAAAAAATCTGCAAAAAGAACTTGACGAGACTCATTTTAGTAGTTAGATGAGAAAACTGATAAGGCACTTACTAGAGATTATCGAAAAGCTACAGTCTTACAAAGGAAGATTTGCTCTAATAGATGCCGCTAGGTGGCTGATAGGTGCATAATGAGTGTTCAATAAAATCAAATACCCAGGTAGGTATCTTCCTGTACAGAGATGATACTTATGTGAAAAGCATTTGAAAACAACATTTTATTGTCAAAAGTGCGAAAGATTTTGGTCATCTTGAAGCTTGAGGTTGTCAGTGTTCTGGAGTAAAAGTCAATAATAACTTATCTGTATACGTGACTGTACTGTGCTGTAGGTAGTTGTGTATGGAAGTGAATGATGAACTAAATAGAGCGGAGATGCAAATGCTGGAAATCTTTGAAAGAAAAGTGCTAAGAAGAATATATGGAGGGAAAAAAGGTAGGTCACCAGTGAATGAGAAGAACGAACAGTTAATTGAATCAGTTCTATGATGAACTTTGTATTACGAATGTAATAAGATATCAGAGGATGAGATGGTTAGGGCATGTGGCGAGACTGCATGACGAACGACCAACGAAACAAGTTTTGATGGGAGGTGTGAGTAGAAGAAGAAGAAGAGGCAGACCAAGAACGAAGTGGCTTCAAAAAGTGCAGAGTGACCTAGAGGAAATGAAAATCAAGAACTGGTAGCGGTTATCGCAGAACAAAAAAAGCTGGAAAATACATCCGCAACGAGGAAATTGAAACAGGTAGTTGACAAATTAGTGCGATCGTATTTGCGAAAAGTCTTCCCTTTGGATTCTTTCCGAATTTTGCAAAATTATTACAGTTAACATTGTGAAATTTTCAATTTTTCGTAATAATCCCAATGGGCTTCGTGTATAACGCAAAATAATTTACGTTTACTACATTAATGAAAAAGATCTACGATTCTGGTAATTATTTGTGCATAATCTCCTTTTAGTACGGCGTTTTATTTTCGAAATAGCGCTCGTTAAACTGAATATCCGCTATAAATATTTCGCAAATAAAGGAGAGGTCGAATTGCAACGGTAAATTGCCCGCTATAAAATACAAAAATTACGAATAAATGTTGTTTAAATACACGGTGGCGTTTGTATTTGTCATATAATACGTATACGCGTTATATGTACACACTACATATGTACATACATATACATATATATCGGCGCACAGCATATTTGCAATTGTTTACTTTCAAATACGCGCATAACAAATAAAACCGTTTTGAATTAGTTTAATTCCGTAGAGGCAAAGTACTCCTAATTCCTTGATGCTTCAGCACTGATATAGTCCGATTAAAATATTGTTGTTATGCCGTGTGTAAAGTGATGGGGTTTCCTATAGGGAAAACTTTTTTACTACCTATGTGTTTTAGAAGAAAAACTTATTCTTTATAAATAAAAAAAATTGCTTGTATCGAAACCTCTTGTAGATAAAGAAAATTCCAGTAATCACTTAAAGTAAGCTCAAAAACTGGAAATTATATCGAGTTTTTGATTTTAAGCAAACGTGATTAGCAGATAAACTATGCCACTATCACGCCAACCGGTTTTTTGGGTTTTTTTAGTCGCTAATTATATCATTTTCAAATTAGGTTTTCTAATTGACGAAATTCTACTAGTAATGTTCATACTTTGACCCTGAAATGGTCTCAGCTCTGTGTAAATCAGGTCTGATCAGACCCGATTATCAGGTCTGATTTAATCAGATCAGACCTGATTTAAACAGAGCTGAAACCATTTCAGGGTCAAAATATCAACATTCCGAGCAGAATTCCGTCAATTAGAAAACCTAATTGGTGATACCTGATAAAATCTTATGGTATAGACGTATAGTTTCATATAAATATGCAATCCAGTTATTTAATGCAAAATTTACGAACGTAAAAGTAAGCAGAACAGCTCTAAGGAAATTAATTAAAAAAATTGATAAAACGGGATCCGTTGCTGTGAAAATTATGGCTATTGAATCGGCTGTGGAAGCTCCTAGGACATCTTTACACCACCGAGCAAGGGAATTCAATACGAGTTATACATTATTGCAAAAAATGTATAAAGCGGACAAAATTTATCCATATAAACCTAGATTCGGGCACACCTTGGAAATTGCAGACGCGAGTGTTGTTTATAGGTTAGCGAAAATACTATGGAACATCGTTTGTTTTATCAGAAGTTAATGTTTAGTGATGAGGCAACGTTTTTCACAAATGGTAGTGTTTCTTCGCAAAATTGTAGATATTGGTTAAGGAATAATCCCAATTTTAGAATTAACGCCAGAAACCAACGATATACGAAAGTCAATGTATGGTGTGGAATATTGTTCAACAGAATCATTGGATCCTATTTTTTTAAAGGAACTCTAAACCAACATAATTACTTAGAAATGCATCAAAATTTCTTATTGCCATCACTTGAGCATGAGGAAAGGCAACGTATCTATTTCCAACAAGATGGGCGTCCAGTTCATGGCACCTGAATTGTTACGGAATTCCTAAATTTACATTTTCCTGGTAGATGGATTGGACGACATGAACCAATAAATTGGTCAGGTCGGTCACCGGACCCATAGATTTCTTTTTTTTTTTGGTTACCTAAAGCAAAAAGTGTACAGGGTATGGGTGTATCGGAAATGATGTAAATATTTTAAAAATACGGATTACGGAAGTTGTTCAAGAAATTAATACCTATTGAAATGTTGAAGAACGTTTATAAACATTTTAGAAAAAGAGTTGAAGATTGTGCTAGGTCTGGAGGAGAGTATGTGGAGTAACTGTATAATTAAGAATTAAGTAATTGTATTATAAGTAAGGCTTCTATTTTTTATTCAGAAAATAAATGTGATAAATGGTTGTGTTTCATCGCCATCCTTGCGCACGAATAGAAACGCAATAAAAGTTTTATCGAAATGAACATTTCTTTTTGTTTAACGTCCACAAGTACAGGTAACACGATACTGATGTAACATTAAAATAAACAACTCGACATTATTTCACGTTTTTGTATCATCATCATTGTATGCTTTGCGAGGCTTCTTTTTGTCAAAAACGGATCCCGTTTCATCAAACTTTTTATTCAATTTCTTCAAAGCTGATCTGCTTACACTTACATTGGTGTGTTCTGCATTCAATAAGTGGATTGTATATTTATACGATACTTCTCCTTTATTATAATATTTCATTAGGTAGATTCACTTGATTTTGATTTGATTTGCACACTGGGTACGGATCAGGTATTGCGTCATCCCCTTAACACAGCGGCCTAAGGCCTATTGTATTATTCGGTAAGTAGGTAGAATAAGAGAGTTCTAACTCACCCCAGGCTCCCAAATTTCTAGCAGCCGTAGACGCGAGAAATTACCCCCTCCACATTTTAGTTCGAAACGTGGCCACCGACATTTTGTAGGGTGCGCTGGAGTCGCGAGCGCTCCATATGCACGGGTAGGCGAGACGTGACGTAAATAATTCTGGTTTAAATATATATACAGGTAGGTAAAACGTGACGTAAGCAAGATGGCCAAGAAACAACGCAGGGATAATATTTTACTCTTTATTACAACTTTAA
>SMLS01069983.1:0-26116 GCA_004785975.1 Popillia japonica
AAAAAAAAATTAAGAAGTGTAATTTTTATTTTGTCACTTTGGATTGGTTTGCCTGACATAAATTTTTTATTGCCAGACATTTTTATCATTGCTAGTTACATGCCATATGCGAATTTTCTTTTTTTTTAATAAAAAATTCAAAGTATTTTTTATGTCTGGTATTTAAATATTATCTTATTTACGGATAAATAAATCTAAAATTAATTTGCCAGACGTTAATTCAATTGTTTAACTTTAAATAAACACGATAAAGTGTGGCAGCACGATGCTAGTAATCAGAGAGAGACAGATGCAGAATCTATTACCGAGAATGAGACAGAAAACAATCACAAAGTTACATTACTTATTCTTGCTTTAGTGAGTACAAATTTCGATATATAAATATTTTAACAGAAAAAAACTAAAATTAAAATAAGACTAAATTAGAAAGGAGATAATGAAGGGTACATTATTGACGTTTAAAAAATTACATTTTTAAATATATTCAAATATTTTCTGGTCACTATACGCGAATTACAAATAATTAATATTAAGTTATCATTTTTTTTTTATTCTATAATAGTGTCACAAAATGACACATTATGATGATGACACATTGAGGTTGGCATTGGAGTGAGTGGAAATGTTAAAACTTTCTCGATGTGAACCTTATGAGTGAGGAAAATGCCCCGCATTCTACCAAAGGTCCCTTTGCATTCGCAACTCAACAACTATATTCCCTAGAGTCTACTTCTTTTTCTCTAGCGCCTCGATGAACATCGATGAGAATTTCGATAAAAAATTTAAAAACTTCGACTCATCAAGTTTGCCACCATGTAAAGTGGAATTGCAACAGCATTTATTGAGAATTCGCTACGTAACTAAGCTTTGGAGAAATGCTCACCTAAAACATCTTTATCTCCAGTGGTTTCTGGCTGGTCTATAAACGATATAAATATGATTTTGTTTGGTTTGTGGGAGAGCAATTACCATCCCAAGTTGCTGATATTGTATTCAAAGTGAGTATAAAATAAAACATTTATAAATAATAACTAAAATATGATTTAAGAAACAAGAAGAATTAAACAAATGTTAATTTTTTGTTACAGATAATAGAGTATTAGAAGACAACGACATTAGCAAACCGATGACATAAATAATTCTGGCAATGAGAGCGACCACGATGATGATGATTACGAAGATGCCTCCTTTTTTTGTGACACTATTATAGAATAAGAAAAAATTATAACTTAATATTAATGTAATTTTGTAATTTTTTAAACTTCAGTGATGTACCTTTCATTCTCTCCTTTCTAATTTAGTCTTATTTTAATTTTAGTTTTTTTCTGTTAAAATATTTATATATCGAAATTTGTACTCACTAAAGCAAGAATAAGTAATGTAACTTTGTGATTGTTTTCTGTCTCATTCTCGGCAAAAGATTCTGCATCTGTCTCTCTCTGATTACTAGCATCCTACTGCCACACTTTATCGTGTTTATTTAAAGTTAAACAATTGAATTAACGTCTGGCAATCTAATTTTAGATTTATTTATCCGTAAATAAGATAATATTTAAGTACCAGACATAAAAAAATCCTTTGAATTTTTTATTAAAAAGAAAATTCGCATATGGCATGTAATTAGCAATCATAAAAATGTCTGGCAATAAAAAAATTATGTCAGGCAAACCTATCCAAAGTGACAAAATTAAAAATTACACTTCTTAACATTTTTTTAATATCTAGGATTATTACCTGTACAGGTAGGCTGCGCACTAATAAAAGCAACCGCTACCGCCAGCCAGCCGGCTCAGACTCTAACCGAAGGAGCAATAAGGACAACATATCAAAGAATCAAGTGACCTGAAATGCTTGTTTTTTAAACATTGCTAGCTCCTGTATAGAGAAAAGAGCATACTTGAATTTTATCTCGCGCTCCAGTGACAAAACTATGATGTGGAAACATTTAAATCACTTAAGTACTAACCCAAAGAAATGGTCCGATATACCTGAACAGTTGGCAGATGCGGCTAAAATTAATAGGAGTAATTATTTTATAAGTAGCATACCGAATAATACCACTGACGAATCTGCTACTTCCCCTCTCCGGCATACGCGACGTTACATGTCAAATATATGTATTTTCCTTTTCTACCGTGAGTAATGAAACAATTGAAGATATTATAAGTAGTATTCAGTCGAATGCAGTCGGATTAGATAATATAGATATCTGTATGATACGGCTTTGCTCTACACATTACTCATATTATTAATACATGTATATTGCGCAATTTTTTTTCCGGATATGTGGAAACAGGCATTGGTCTTACCTCTGCCAAAGAAAGCGAAGGTGGAAGACTTTAAAGATTTAAGACCTATAAGTCTATTACCCGTCTTGTCTAAAATCATGGAGCGAATTATGTATGAACCAACAAATCACTAAAAATATATCTGAATAACAACTAGTTCCGAGTATACAATCTGGGTTTCGAGCGGAGCATAGCTGTACGACTGCTTTATTGTGTGTAACAGATGACATTCTGCGAGCAACTGGTCAGGGATTGGTGACCGTTCTGGTGCTTTTGGATTACTCGAAGGCATTTGAGACGGTGTGCCATAGGAAGATGTTACAAACTCTCACTGAAATGAATTTTAGTCATTCCTCCTGTCAGCTTGATTTCAGTTTTCTCTCTAATAGAACGTAGCGCATAAGGCTAACCAATTCAATATCTATATATTAGTCAGGAAGTTGCCCAAGGGTCCACCTTGAGTCCTACGCTATTCTCTTTATACACTGCATCCCTGCCACAATGCCTTAAATATACAAGAATTCATATGTATGCAGACGATGTCTAACTGTATTATTCTGTTCGCCTTTCGGAGTGGGTTGCAGCTGTAGAAAAAATTAATTCGGATCTAGCTAATTTGCACTCGGTGTCTACTTCACTTTCCCTGTTAATTAATCCTGTCAAATCACAAGCTATACCCTTCGGAAATAAGGAAGTTGTACATACAGGGTGTCCGCGAAATAGAAAGCATGCTTTTAGGGGATGATAGCTACAACGATTTAGAAACAAAAACATATAATACACCTTGGGTCTATCTGTAAGCGTAAACGAGAAAAAAAATTATTTCTCATGTCACAAACTTCGCGGCATACTGTACACCGGCAGCTGATTAGTGCAAGATTTACGACGATTACAGGCGTGTGTTTTTGAAAATGAGCAACACATCGAGCCTTTCCTGTAATACAGTTTCTCCTGTCTCTCAAAAAAGTCCTTTTTAGGACCACCAATTTATCACAGATAAAAGAAAAGAACTCAATTTTGTAGTAGCCTTTACGAAAGAGCTTAAAGCGCCATAACATAATTGCAGTAATTACATTGATTTCATTCAATGCGACTTTCCCTCAACTTAAATTTTAATTTACCGATCGGAGGCGCCCTTTTCACTCTAACTTCAACATAACATCGATTTTATTGTCATAACATTATTAAAAAAAACGCAAAGGTACCTTTCTTTTAAAACATATGGCCATTGACTTCGTACGATACAAGTTCAAGGTCGTATAAACAGCTTGGCTTGCATCTGCGCTTCTAACGGCATGTGTACAGTATGGTGGAAGAGAAATGACACCACGCTTCAATTTCAAAGTATTAAATAATTCGTTTTCATCGTTGTTTTCAGTTATTTTCAACCCTAAATTTTTGATATGGTTTTTTGGTTATTTAAGAAGCAATATGGATGAGTTTTCTTGTACAGTTTGATCAAATAAGGTTTTTTAGAAATAAGTCTTTTTCTCGTTTACGCTTGCAGATAGACCCAAGGTGTATTATATGTTTTTGTTTCTAAATCGTTGTAGCTATCGTCCCTTAAAAGGATGCTTTGTATATCGCGGACACCCTGTATGATATATGAATTAATTAAGATAACCATAAATAGTACAAAGATATCTATGGCAAAAAGTGTTAAGAATTTGGAGTTAGTATTAGATAATTCACTTCGGTTCCGCGACCATATAACCACTTGCCGTAAAGCTGCGTATCCTAGTTTAAGAAGGATATATCCCTTCCGATCAGTATTGTCTCAAAAGATTAAAAGAGTATTGTGCAACACGTACGTCCTTTTACATTTTGCATATTGTTCAGAAATATTCCATCCATGCTTGGATGTGGCTACAAGTTACAGTGTGTAGAAAATTCAAAACTCTTGCTTGCGCTACATCTACGGTGTGAGAAAATACCAACGTATATCACATAAATTGAAAGATGCAGGATGGCTCAACATGGAAAACCGCAGGGAATTACAATGCTTATCTTTATTTCATAAAGTACTTTATATAAAACACCACCATAGTTGTACTTGAAAATTCGATACAGAACAGACATATGTATGTACATACCTGACTACTCGTTTCCGTGGACTAATAGCACCTCCGTTCCATAGGCTTGCTCTTTTTGAAAGATCTTTTACATATCGGAAATATAAAAAATATAATGAACTACCATCTAGTCTTAAAGGGACATCTCTCTCACTTTTTAAGGTAAAGTTGCGATCTATACTCTTTATGGGACAGGATCGGGGTTGATGTATGTTGAGTATGTTGATTATGTTGATTCTGAAAACATTTTTTTAAGTTATATTCAATTTTTCTTTTTCATTTTTTTTTGTGACTGCATGTACCTAGACACTTGCTTGTTGTTGCTCGTTTTCTTTTTTTTACTTTTCTCGCAGTTTTGTCTTACAGACCTTTAGGTTAGATAGTTATAGGCAGTATATGATGACGTATAAATTTAGTTTATAAGATATGCTTAAGCTAAAGCAGTTACCATATTATATGTATGTTTAACTGAGCCTCGCCATGAGATTGGGCAGATATCTTTAAATATTATTGTGATTTTATTTTCTTTGTAATGTCTATTTACTGAATAAAGATATATATTATTATTATTATTATTATTAATCGAACGTATGGAACGGACACCAGATCAAAAAAGAATCTAATAAGCAAAAGCAATTTATTTGTTCGTATCGCATCATATTTCGATGTCAATGTTCCTTATTCCTTGCAGATCCAGATCCACATGCAGATACCTCCAAAAAGTCAAGCCAGCTTCCCGAGAAGAAGAAGTTCAAAATATTCAGTTGCTGGAGGGCGAAATATTAATTTCATTTGATGTTAGTTCCTTTTTTCCTAGCGTACCGATTCCAGACATCTTGCCATACCTGAAGGATTTGTTGCTTCAAAACAATTTGAGCGAACAGTGGGTCCAGGAATATATTCGCCTAACCGACATCTGTATGAAGCAGAATATTTTTTAATTCAACGGTAGTTTTTGCGAACAGCGGAATGGGACGGCGATGGGTAACTCCTTGTCAACCTTTTTAGCTGACCTTTTCATGAGCCGTTTTGCAAAGAACTTAGAATCGACGGGCGCATATTTTCCTAGGATTTTGCCAAGAATGCGCGATTTTCGACACCAAGAAACGTAATGACGATTTTCTTAATACTTTAAATAAGCGGTTTGAAACCATAAAATTTATATAAGAAAAAGAGGAAAACGGCCAGCTACCCTTCTTAGATATCTTAGATATTAGAAATAGGAATCGTTTCGAATTTGACGTAAATAAATAGAAAAGAAACCAGTTCACTTTGCTACGTTCCTTCAGATTCCCATCATTGTTCTTAACACAAAATGGCAAGTCTGATTTTTTTAGTTCATTGACTGCTCACCTTTCTCTTGGACAAGGTTATGTATGTGAAAGTCATAAAAGATGCATCCAGATATTGTTGTATCCACCCTCAGATATCTATAAATTAATTAGGAAGTTTAAGTATATGAATTTTTTGAAAAAACTACGACTTTTCGAAAAGATGTCACTCCCACACCTTTGGTACCCTCCCTTTTATTCCCTTTATCACGAAAGATTGGACCAAAATCTTTAAGGAGGTGAATCTTAGGATTGTTTACAGTTCAGGCACTCATTTGAGAACCGTGATCGGTAACCCTAAAGGTACAGCTTTTGGAGAAGTTGGGGATTTATGAAATTAGTTGTAAAAATTGTAATCAAAAATATATTGGACAAACAAATCGTTCCATCTCAAAGAGCACATGGCTGATCTTAAACATAACAGAACTGAGCAGTCTAGCGTTGCCCCACATATTTTCGAAAACGATCATAATATTGATCACGATGATGTAAAATTAATTCGCCCGGTTAGTAATTGTAAATCTCTAAATGATTTTGAACGTTTGGAGATTTACGAAAACAAGTCGTGTTTAATGAACAGTGACAACGGGCCTATTCCATATTCGTCATTATTTTCGTTAATGCAAAATTTATGATGCGAATCGGGTTGGCATTGTTTACTTGTAACTTTTAGGTTTTTAGTTAAGTTGTTTTTGTAATATATTTAGTTTTATTATCGTCTTGATAATGACAGTATTTCTGCCGAAACGCTTTGGCAATTATCCAAGTGTTTAGTGTCCTGTGGCGACCTATGTCTAGTAACCAGCGTTATATCGTCTGCGGAACAACAGTTTTCCGCGTCTCTGGCTGAAGGTCTGACACGTATAGGTTGAACAAGAGGAGGGACAACAGGACTGACCCTCAGGTAGTTATTGATAATCTTAGTATCGCTAATTTTCTTGAAAAGAATTACACCTACTGCTCAGCATTTTGTGTAATAGCCGAGCTGTTGTATGGCACGGTATAGTTCTCAGCAATTTATAGATCAACCCCTCCCTCGAGAGCGTGACATAGACCGATGGCAAATCTAAGAACACAGATTTTCATTTTTCCTGGAAGCCTGTTTCGACGTATGACGCCAGTGCTAGCAGCTGGTCATAGCAGCTGCGGCCCGATCTAAAACACGCCTGCTGAGTTGGTACGTCCTCCATAATCGTACTGTTCGTTCTGTTTAATAGGAGGCGTTCGAAAGCTAATACGGGCAACTAAAAACGACGATTGTGGCTGGCCGGTAGGTTCTCTTGGTTTAAGCAGGACTATTATTTTTTTCTTTTTTTTGAATTCCTTAGGCAGATGTCCACTTGGCATAATATCAGAAAAAAAATTGGTATTTTTTCCGGCATAGTTCAAAAGTTTACGGTGAATACCGCCGAAATCTGGAGCGTTCCCTAGTTTCATAACCTTGATTGCAGTGACAATCTCTCAATCATCTGAAAATGGTTTCGAAAAGTTTTCTTCGGGAAAGCTCTTCTTAGTGTTTCTAGTTCCTTCTTAATCTTTATTGTTGCTTGTTGCTCCTCTTACTTAGTGCTTTGCTGCTGCATTAGGTAAAGTGCATCTCTTCAACAGTGTCTGTCTACCACTGTCCTCAAACAGCATCCAGGCTGTGTCTGCGGAGGCTCTGATCCGTAAAATCGTCATAAAGTCTTTGACATTCCATCCCGGCATGTATTCCTTTCTGAAACCACTGGATATGTGCTTCTTGGTGATGACGGCCATTTTGAAGCGATTGTACTTGATTGATATCAGTAAGATTTTATATAAATTGTTGCTATAGTTCCCCAATCTGGCTTTCCGGAAAACCCGTCTAGGCTAATAGCTATTATCAGTCTGTGTTGGCTATGCGGCCCACCATTGTAGTAGAATATATCCATTTCTTTAGTATGACAAACGAGATGAAAGTAATTTCCTTCTTCTTTCCTCATTATTAAGTTGGCCGATATGGACTGCAGGACCTAGCCTCTTTGTCATTTGACGTCGAGAGTAGCCTATTGGCTCGTTTCCGGTTTGCATGTATAAATAGCCCATGTGATGCAATGGGTAGTCTGCGTAGATTGCCTAAATAGTAGATTGCCTAACTAAAAAGAATAGTACTAAACTTTATTCATCAGAAAGATGGTAAATGATACAGATGTTATTTCCTAAATCTAAATCTTACAGATATTCTTAACATATGTAGAACAAAAACTTTTAAAAACTCTTAAATTAGTAGATTGCTTAGCTTCTTTGTCCATCTCATTATATAATTTTAGTCCCTTATAATACAGATTGTTCTGTGAGCATGATTTCTTACCCAATGGTAACCTAAACATATCTGCATTTCTAATTTTCCTGTCATGAATGTCTTTAGTATAAACAAACAATAAATTTACTCATTGTTTAGTATAGTAACTTATAGTTAATAAGTTGGCACCCATGGGAAGGGACCCGCCCACTCAGTAGTTGACAAGTCTTGACAAGTCTCATACCTATCGATGTATTCCACTTTGTGTTCTTAATTAAATAATAAAATATAATACTATTCTAATTGCTTTTAATCACAACACGAAATATGGTGTCAGGTGTGATTAATTAAAATAATACTACAAAAAAAGATACACAAAATGGAGTTCAAACCGCCAAGAGGAATGTCTTTTTTTGGTGACATCTCAAAAAATTGCACATTTATGCAGAAATTCGATATGTTTTTAGAAGCAAATATATATTTGAAAAAAGCAGATAATGTAAAAATTGCTATGTTCCTTAATTGCATAGGTGATGATGGATTAAGAATATTTAATACATTTCAACTCACCGATGAACAGAAAAAGTCATATGAGGTGTTAATAAAATCATTTACAGATTATTGCAGTCCCAGAAAGTTAACTGTGTTGAATAGATATAAGTTTTTTATAAGATCGCAACAAGAAGGTGAGACATACGATCAATTTCAGACAGTGTTAAAAGGATTGGCTCAAGATTGTGAGTTTGGTACTCAAATGGACTCCTCAATTAGGGATAAAATTATAATTGGACTAAAAAACACTGCATTACAGGAGAGGTTACTCACGGAGTGCGATATTAGTTTAGACGATACAATAAAACAATGTAGAGCTCATGAAGCAAGTCGAATAGAAGCCCAGAGCATACAGCAACCAGTAGCTGCTGTACATGCAGTAAAAACCAAAACTGCATCGAGAAATTTAAATACATCAAATACTTCAAATACGAAAGGTAAATTTAAATGTAGAAATTGTAGCTTAATGCATGGTAAAAATGAGTGTCCTGCGTATGGTAAAACTTGCTTAGCATGCATCAAGTTCAATCACTTTGCGAATTCATGCAAGACTAAGAAACAAAATAAGTCTCAGTATTCCGTTAAGCAAAATTCACAAAAAGTACACGAAATAGAAAGAGAATCTGAATCTGCTTGTTCGTCAGTGTCAACATTAGAAGAAGAGAATTCATTTTTTATAGATAGTATTGAAAATAGAAAAGTCACAAATGAAAGCTGGTTTCATAAAATTAAAATTAATGGAACTACAATAGATTTCAAATTAGATTCAGGAGCTGATATAAACGTACTGTGAAGTTTGTCCCAATATAGAATTAGAGCCTGCCAGTTCTGCTATTATTGCTTACGGTGGATTTCGTTTAAATACCAAAGGCATACTACAGATAGAATGTGTTCCAGAGAATAGGAAATCTGTTGAGATAAAATTTGTTGTAGTTTAGGCTAATTGTATTCCAATTTTAAGTTTAAATACATGCGTAAAACTAAATTTAATTTCCCGAATTGATAAATTAGAAACCAATGTTGTCTCTAGCGTGGTTGACACGTCGAGCTACCGTGACCTTCTGACGCCCCTCACCTACCAGAAGGTTTTCGCCTCTAGCGTGGTTTACACGTCGAGTTACCGTGACCTTCTGGTACCCGCCCAGTTAACCTCTTTGCCTCTGAAGAAGCCGCTTACATTAGTGGCGAAACGTCGAGTTTATTGTATATCTTGTGCATTTTATTTTTATTTTGTACTGCATATATTTTACTAATCATGACACGGTCAACACCCGGAAACCCTCATTATAGCAATTAATAAAATAAAAAAACAGCCGACTATAGCAATATCGGCTGCCCACTATTATTTGTTTGGATAATTGTGATACATTTTCATTCTACATACTCTGATAATGGCTAAACAAAGAAAATTGGTGTTGTTTATAACTCCAAAAAAACATTTTTCAGAGTAACACACAGTAATTAACTACATTTTTGGACATTAGTACGCGAGAAAATTGATTAATGGTAAGAGTTCACAGAAAATTCACAGAACTAACACAATTGACCATTTAATTAGAAGATAGATGCACATTTCCTTCCAATTACCACAAAAGAATTGGCAATATTAGCATCTATATGACAGCGACAACCTTAGTAGCAATTGTAAAAAAGTTATCCTCATTACCATTGAAAGGAACAAATACCATACATGCAGTTAACTTACAATAACGTGTCTTTCATCTCGTTTATTTATAGTTACCATTAAGCGAAACAGTATGTCAATGAGCAGAGGTGTTAGCCATCATGACACGCCAACGATTTCAAACATCTCGACCTTTAATTTTAAGGCAGATATTTTTCATATAACTTTTAATTGCCTATTCGCAATATAGGTGCATCGTGATGATACCAATTATTCATTACAATTACCAGGTACTTACATTGTAATCTATAAAAGCGACAAATTACGATACACAGAGATTATGCACTTAATTCTTTTTCTAAAAGTTAGGAATTAAGCTGCACCTTCGTCAAACGTGACTGAATCATCAATCATAAAAATTTCCTATTTTCCAATTAATTTCCGTCAGTTTTAACTGGCGAAAGAAATCAAATAATAAACTTGATCTTACCAGTAATATTACATTTTAATTCTAATGTATGCAATTATGACATTTTAATTCGTTATTAAAATCAGCGTTATGGTCGCCGAGCAAAATGTCAGATTTTACCTTAGCAATTGTGAAATGTACGTGGATTGGTATTTTGTACCGTAGCGTTCATTACTTACCATAATACAACACAAACACATGGTGGGCATTGATTATAAATACGGAGGAGATTCACCATCTAAGAGCAGAACAGTTGTGATTTGCACCGGTAAGATGAACTCTTGGGTGAGTACTGCATACGCCTATATACACACACCTTTCTACCCGGATAAATTAGAATCCTAACGTGTTAAACAAACGTTTCTAGTTAAATGTAGTATCGGGCAAGGCAACGCTAAATCGCTGTGATAGGTAAATGCAATTTAAGAAAATTGTTGATTAATGTGTTTTTAACTTCATTAAGTCGAAATTTTTAAACTGTACACACGCAAACAAATGATGTTTAAGTAATTTCTAGTTAATAACAGTAGATTGGAACTTGTTACTGTTATTTTTTTTTTTTTGCATTTGGGTACAAAAATATGTTTACAATTCGACCATTTTGTTTTTGTTGAGATATTTGCTAGTTTGATTACTATAGGACAAGAAATTGAATTCAAATCATTAAACTACCTATCAAACCCTACATTACAATTTTGTTGTTTAAAAAATTTACAACTTCACAAAAATAATAATAAAAAATAATTTAATTGGTACCAACTAAACGTAATAACTAGTTTCAATATTACACAGATCTGTTTGGGCATTTTAAGAGGAACAGCATAGCGTGTAATTTATCTTAGAACTAAACATGAATTCTGAACTATATTCTTCTGTATAACGTAGTTATTTCCTAAATCAAAAAAATTATTAACCAAATTCATTTTGAACCATCAGGTTTGATACCTGCTAGTGCTTATTTAGTATTTCTAAAGTCACATTTGTATTCCAAGCAATGACATGAACCAGTTAAACAAGTATCTATTTCCATTTAATATTGGCCTTAAAACAAGAAGGAAAATCCATCTTTCCAGATTGTAGTACATCGAGCTGTCAATAATAGAATTATTTCTATACAGTTCAGACTAATTACAGATAATATTTTTTTTATTACAGCTTATAATAGATTGAGTAATGGTTAACTTGAATTTAATGTTAAAACAAATTCAAGTAAAACAAACTTCTTACAATCAAGATACGTTCGTGAGGGTCTAAATACCTATGTACATATATGTATTTCGCATTTCAGGTAATTTTCGTACTAATCGTTGGCTACGCAACAGCCCAGCGTTTCAACCCAAATCCATCTCCCGGACAACATATAGCTATCTTAAGACAATCCAGTGAATTAAATCCAGACGGATCATACCAATGGAGGTAAATATAATTGAAATTTTTGCAGGTATACACGGCGATAATTCTCATAAACGTACACATAATAAATTGGTAGTAATTGGATATTAATTTGTTAATAATCTATAATTTATTATACTGCAGGCGTATATTCCCCGACGTATAGCCATGAAATCCATAATCAAAAAGTCATTTGTATAGACTGCTATCTGGTGAATATTTTATTGTTTGAGATGCAGTTTTTATTATGCGATTAAACACATAACAAATAAGATGCATCATTAACCTTTCTCCATTGCAATTTCTGCGCTACTATTAGTAATATGTCGACATTGAATCTGGAAAATAGTAAAAGTAATACAGCGTTAATAGAAGCTAATATTATAACAATAAAGTTGTATGAACTTCTGCAGATTCATTACGTCAATATATTTTTAAACATTTAGCAAAATATATTTCGTAATAATTGAATATTGAATGGTTGCACATGAGAACAGCTTTCACTTAAAAAGTAAAATGTCATAATTTATGCAGTAATTAACTGAAGCTTGCACAAACTGACAATTTATACCCGTTGATATGTCAGGTTTCGTGTTAAGTTCACGAAACACTTTGTAAGGTGAACGGTTTCCGGGATATTAACAAATAATAAAAGTAGCTAAGTATGTACCTACCACACAATAGTGCATTGAATTCCATATCCATACATACATATTTGGACAAGTATATAATAGTTTCTCATTGGTAAATACAAATGATTAATGATTTGTTGATACTCTCCTACATTTTGGGTCATTTTTAATTAAGTATTTCCTCGGAGGATTTGTGTATTATTAGACAAACGTTTTAGGTAGGCGAAAATTATGATTTTTATGGGAACTCTTAATTATTTGAATTTGCCGTAATGCAGACTTCTTTTATAGCGTGAATATTTGCAAGTTTTACAACCGCAATAAAAAAATTATTGTTACGTCAATTTTCAGCGGTTAGACGAGTTAGGTATATAAGTTACATAAATATACAATCAACAGCCAATTTCTGCAAGCATTTTAATCTTACTACTTGAAAATGTTAAGCGTTATATGACTGCACTCTAAGAAGATTTATTTCATTTTTATAGACAATAGACATACATTAAAAAAAACTGTTTATGGCAAAATATTATTTGTTAATACTATTTAGTAACTCACGCAAATTAGCGCGCTAAGATTCTTCAAAACAGCACAGACCTAATATGGTATCATATTTCCACAGTAGAAATATCTTCTTCTTTCTATTATAGTTATGAAACGGAGAATGGAATCGCCGCCCAAGAACAGGGCCGTTTAGGTGGTGGTCCAGAACCAGGAACCGATGCCCAAGGTAGCTTCCAGTATACCGCACCAGACGGTACTCCGATCTCTGTACAATACACCGCCAATGAAGGTGGTTTCCAACCTCAAGGTGCACATTTACCGGTAGCTCCACCAATACCGCCAGCCATTCTGCGTTCCTTGGAATACAATGCCGCTCATCCCGAACAGGAACAACCGCAAAGACCAAGGTTTTAAACATATATTATAACGTTGGATTGTATGTAACTATCATAAGAGTAATTATTTTTTTTATATTTGTATATGCTTAAATAAGACGAATAAATATTTTTTATTTACAAAACCCATAAGGTGATCTTATTTATTTTATAGTAGAGAACATTAAGGTGTATTGATTAGTAAAGGTGAAAGATTCAGTGACATTATATGTCTATTAAACGATTTAAGTTTATCAGAAAAATATATTTTGCATAAATTTGCATTTTAATTGTTAAAATCATTCGTATTTATGTAAATGTAATATAATAACATAAAACGTGCGCCTATAATGGAAGATGTTCATTATCCTTCGGTTTATAGCGTAATAATTCATAAACCAGATCCACACAATTCTAAACAACTTGAGTCATTTTAGACTGCATGAGACAAATCAAAATAGTTAGCCGACGTCAGTTGAAGTTAATTTATAAAACTAATTTCGAAATAAGACACGAGTGAAAGAATTAAAAATAGCAAACTTCTATTTTTTAGATAAAAAATGTGGGGCTATACTTTATAGTAAGCGAGATTTTCATAATTTCTCACGAATGTGAAATAGCTCGTGTATGTATGTATGTACATTATGTATTTATCTGCAGACATTGCACAACAAACTGTCAGTTACTACTGGTTTGCTTATTCATAGCACTGGCAACACGAACCACTGTTTTATCTATCGCACTGAGAGCTGCATCCAAGACCTTAACCTTCCCGCTAGGTCATGTTGGTATAGATATTTATACATACAAAATATACAGGGTTTTCGACGTAGCCCGTTCGTTAATTTTCTGTGTTAGCGTCTTAGGACAGTTCTGAAAATTTGTAACACGTAATGTTGCTGCTTAGTGAGTCATAATAAAATGTTTACACTTATGAACTACTTTCGGTTATACCGCAAATCATAACCAACTTTGATATTTTAAATCGAATGTCATATTTTTTATTGCTTCTTTAGATTCCCTATGAGGTTTTGAATTATTTTAATTTTTGTGAAATATTTTGCTTTTTCAAAAGACATTTTAAAATTACATTAAGCCGTGAATGAACCGAATTGTCTAGACCGTTAACCGTTCTTACAGGGTGTTCCGAATTTAACGATTGTTTAAGTAATTTTCAAATAACATCCTAGGTAGATAAACATTTTGCATTGAACAGCTGTAGGGGTCCCTATATCTATCTGTCATAGTTTTAGAATTATTGGCAAGAAAGAAAATTAAATAAAAATAACAAATTAAAGTCAAACAACACGTTCCCAATGATATTTATAAATGTTCAAAATGATCCCCTTCTGGATTCTTCTATCTTGATCTTCTGGACGAAAAGCCCGAGTCGATTGAAAAGAATAAAGATGGATTTCATTTTTTCGTTAAAATCCTGTAAAAAATCATGTATCCCATGATATATGTACCTCAATCTGCAGACGCTGTGAGTACAAAACAGGTTCGGTACGCATGGAAGTATCCTAAAACAACCATTTCATTGCCTTCATCGCCCATAATCGGTTTTGGTCTTCTTGACTTGAATACCAAAACGAATAAAATTTGATTCTATTCGTTTGAGTTTGGCTTTATTCATTGGTGGTAAGTGTGGGCATCTTTCATTAAAAACTCGACATGTCCTTCCAATAACTTGAAGAGACTCGCTATGAATATAAAATAAATTCAAAACATCTGTATTAGAACAAATTTTCAATTTTTCTCGCATATTTGTAACTTAAAATCACCTAACTTACTATCATGATTTTTCTTGGTAATGCTCAATTTAAATAATTATTCTCTAAAACTCTCTAAAACTATGACATAGAGACACCTACAGCTGTTAGATACAAAATGTTTATCAACTTAGTATGGTGTATTCACATACAGGATGTTCCATTTAAAAAACTCGATTTTTCCTTATTTGAAAGTTACTTAAATAGTCATTAAATTCGGTTCATCCTGTAAGAGATTTATTAACTGTTTAGACGTTAAGCAGTCCCTTCTACCTTTCGCCGCCTCCAGCAGAAATATTCAGCAATTCGGTTCATTCACGGCTTAGATATGTGATTCTAAAATGTCATTTGAAAAAGCAAAACATTTCACAAAAATCAATATGACATTCGATTTGAAATATCAAAGTTGGTTATGATTTCCGGTATACAAGTTCATAAGTGTAAACATTTTATTTTGACCAAGTAGCAACATTACTTGCTACAAATTTTCAGAACTGTCTTAAGACGTTAACACAGAAACCTACTACCGAACAGGTTACTCAGACAACCCTGTATACCTATTTCATGTATTTGCTATATTAGTAAACAAGCTACGAAAGATCAATTAGAAGATTTATGCGGAATACATGCATCGTGTTTATTTCATTCGACATTAATTTTTGCGGCGATAATTAGAATAAATAAATAGTGTAAATCTCAAATGTAAGTATTATCTACATATACATACATATATTAATATTCTGTATTATTTGCGATAATAGGTGTGATAAGCGTCTAAGACTACAATACTTACAATAGATAAAAAGTATGTGTTTACACATTATTAAATTAAATTAAAATTACATTAATAACAAAAAAGGCATTTAATTTATAATGTAAATAATAAATAAATAGTGTAAATACCAGATTGTAATATACTTTGTGAGATATAGATTGCAGCACCAAGAAGTAGTAGACATTTTTTGGCTAAATTTGGCACAAATTTCAGCAAAGATGATCAAGTGATAACGTCTTATCTGTCAGTTTTCAAGTATTTTCTGACAATCTTGTCAGGTGTACATTTTGTGAAATGTTGTTCGCTATTTTATCGTTTTCGCTTGTGATTTTTAGTTTGAGAGTGTGATCTTGCCTAAAATGCGTCAGTATGAAAAATACTGCCAATGAAGCGAATACGATAGAGGTCGTATTGTTGGTTTTGCGCAAACGTAGTTTTTCATAGAAAGAGTAAAAATTGCCTTGAACGAATTTAATCCACCATCGTGCGCTCCTATCAGGCATGAACTAGGGAGGGACAGGAATGCCGCAGGAGAAGAACCGGAAGACGAGGAAGAACAAATGAGTTGCAGGATCACCCCCTTATACAGCAGATCAATTGTCGATCAATGGCTAGCTAACGCAGGTTGTTGCAAGGCCTGTGCACCAAACTCTGGGATTCTGGGATGGGGTGCTATAACTATTAATATTGAAAGATGGCGTAGATCTTCTTTGGCATTCGTCGGAGGCAATATAAACGGTCCGCTTTATGATGCCAAAGTGGTAGAACTACATATTAGTCCATTTCGTCGACAATTAAAATACCCACTTTTCCAGCAGGGTAATACCCGTTCCAACATTGGAATATATTGTATGGACCATTTTGTAGAGGCTAATATCAATCTCTTGTTAAAGCCACCCCGATTTGAGGATCTTTTGCCCATTGAGTGTGTTTGGGACAGACTGAGGAACTCATTGCGTTATCAGCAGCCGCTGCAAGCTCTTCAGCACGAATACCTCAAGAATAAATCGACCATCTGCTAGAGTCGATATCGCAGAGTGAAAAGGAGGTATATCTAATAGGAAAGAACAAACTTGTTATATAAAAAAAATGTATTTTTGTTCTTTTACTTTGAAATTTTGGACAATTGCTACCTTCTAATAGCTAAACGTTTCTGCCAACTTTGGTCAAAAAACTCCTACCACGTCTTGCTGTTCCAATTTTTATGTAACAGAGTGCAGTTTTCCGAAATTAGTCGGAGTTGACTTATCTAGAATCTCCCATATCTGAGCCATAAGAGCTCATAAATTTCGAATGTCGTTCAGATCTGGGGGTTTTACAGTCGATCAAACAATTTCTACCTTACTACTGGGTGGGCCAGTCCTGTAAATACCACTGGCCGTTTCAACTGCAAACTTATCCTGCACCGGTATAATTGGTGTGAGTGCACAGCAATACGTATTCTAAAGCAATTTGAAAGTTGCTGTTAAAAGAAATCGAAATATTATACATGCAGGATCTTTGAAAAGAACCTACAAACTTATTGTAAGTATTGATTTGTTTGTGTGATATTTTTGCACATTTTCTTGAACGTTTGTCTAATATTTACGTATGACTTATTGCCCACAAAAGTTAAAAAAATAGCTCTAAAAATATTCAAATACTAGCTTAGATGTGTTGGAACAAACTCCGGCGCTGGTGGCAAGAAAAACAATTTTTAGAAGTTATTTCCTTTTATTTTGTTTTTTAATATTTATTTTTAAATTGTTTTCTTCCATTGTATTACTTAACATATTATGTATCTGTATATAGTTTTGGTCCCACCTGTATATTCGAGTTTTGATGTGCGGTGTATATTTTGACAATATTTTTTGCTAATGATGTCATGCCATAAACAGGTATTGGCCAGGGTATATAAAGACCGCGTTTTGCTGTTAAAAAACCACTTTTCCTTCCTTCCTTCCTGACTGTTGGATCGGAGGAGTTGGCTAGCAGGTGAAGTGCCGATTAAGAGCATACTGGAGTATCGTTGGTAGCATAGATATAAAGCTAATCTGATTTTTCCAAATCTGTTCGATAGAAAGTAAAATTTAAACAATTTCTTAGTTCTATGCATTCCTGAAAAACCATATTCAATTTGTATAGAGCGATTTTTTAATATGTGTGGTGTTATATTTGATCCTGTATTGTCTTTTGGTAGACACATTGGGAACATTGTTTCTAATGCAGATAAAATGTTGGGATTTGTATTGCGTGCATCGAGACACTTTCATCGTCCTACTACTATGTTCATATTATTTAACAGTCTTGTCAGGTCCAAACTAGAATATGCTTCTTTAGTTTGGAACCCCATTTATTTCACACATAGAATTCAATTAGAAAATGTACAACGAAAGTTCTTGAAGTATGTATATTTTAGGACTCATGGTGTTTATCCCGATCGTGGCCACCCTCAGGAAGAGTTACTGACAGTATTCAAAACAGATTCACTGTTAACAAGGCGGTCAATTCACGGCTTAAAATTTTTATTTAATATCATTCACGGTCGTGTTTCTTGTCCTCAGATACTTGAGCGCTTACCTTTTCTAGTACCACGCAACCAGAAACTCTCAAACGTTTTATACGCCTACACCTCGTTCTAATTTATTGTTTAAATCTCCTATAAGATTTATTTGTGAAACATATAATAACATCTGTTCAAAATGTGATATTTTTGCGTGTAGTTTACGTACGCTTGTAGAAACGTATTTACAATACAGCTCTTTGTAATGCATTTGTACTATATTTAAGAATTTGTTGCACTAATAGTCTATATGATTGTATTTTTGTTTATCTTTTGTTTTGTCCTTAATTTGGTTACACTGTTGGACAAATAAACCATATTATTATTATTATTATTATTAATATAAAGCAATATTAAGAAAGAAAAGAAAGGAATTTGTTGAAAATAGCTAAAACGGCTCTATACAAAAATTTTTCAATGTTTTACATAAATCATACCAAAATATAATCTCAATTAGCAACGAAATGAATAAATGCCATTAAAAACAAGAAGATGAAATATCGCGAATAACATCATCTATCATGTGGCGTAACCTGTGTATGTGTGTGTGTGATAACATGTATAAATACTTTAAATTAAGAACAGACAAACGATTTGGCAACATTGTCCCATATTCCCAAACGAATACTTTTGACAAGTGCCGATAACTTTAATAGATTTCAAGTGTATAAGATCGTGATAGGATCATATCTATTGTATGTATATGAAATGCGAAGTAATGCAATATTGGACACGGTGTTGTTTTTTTAGTTTCTTGAACTTTATTGTACTTCCAGAGTATGTGTGCACTCTGCGATAAATATATTATATAATGTATGTAAATAAAACTATATTTTATTATTCACAAAATTATTTTATTTTTAAATAGTCGTGGCATAGTCACATTTTCTTCTATTCCTGTCGAGTAGTAATACCTGCTATACGGAAGTTACATGTATGTATATACATCTTTATAATAGTTGTTGTAATAGAGTTTTATTATCATTAAAAATTTATATTAGGTATAACTGTTTCACATTGAAAATCTGCTAACATACATACATAGATACACAGGTAGGCTAACATTTATAACCATGGAATCCAAAAAACTTTGTATAGCCATTCGACGACTAAATTGACGAGTTATTAAAATAGAATAAAAACGCAATCATTAATTAAATGCATTGCACGATTTTATAGGCCAATTAGAGCAGATCTGGGAATATACATAGGTCATAGGTACTATGACAACAAAAACTACCACACTATCAACGGGTTTAACTTATGGCGAGTAATTTAAATATTTTTAGATTTTTTTTCTATACATTTTCCAATTTTGAAACATTTCTTGCTTTTTAGTTAAACTACTTTGTAAGATCTTAAATAAGTTTTTTTTACCAAAAATCTTAACTCTGTTACCGAAATTTATTTTTGCAGTATTTCTACTACGCTACCATACAGGACTATAGATTGGTTTCTAGCAAATGTGTCTGTTTACAGTTTATCAGAATTTAAATGACAGGGATTTTATAAATTCCGCTTCCGTAGATCTCATAAAAACAAATAGGTAGTTTTTAATATACTATTGATGTTATTATTGTATTGAAATCAAAAAATGTCTTCCCAAATACAATACGACCTTAAGAAATTAAATATTTTGATTGTTACTAAACTTCTGGTGTGTTTTGCAATTTAATTTTACATAATTTCGGTATTAATAATCAAAGAAAAAGAACCATAAAGCTCTTGAGATATACTTAAATTATCAATGACAAAATTGTCTTGTCAAACTGATGCTAATATCGTAATTAATGAAAATCCAAATTCACCATGACCATTGACAATTTGTAAAGTTCTTGTTATGTTCGCCCTTGAATATGCAGTATTACCAGATCTTTTCACACATTTTAATGGTATATCTGTGTGTGATTATAATTACACATACGTTATTGTTACGTACTAGAGTGTAGAAAAGGACACCACTGAAACATATGTCAGATCGTATTTACACAAATGTATTGTCTATCCCTATAGAACTATGTGTTCTCTCTCGTGAATATTTTTGTCACGTGATCCAGTGGACTCTTCGCACATCCTGTCCGTTGGTGAGCCGACAAGTTGGCCTCTGCGTTTTCTCCGGTGAGGTGTCGATATTTGTTGGCCCTCACAAGCACACCTTTATCCCGTATACGACTGTCGACACATGCCTGTCAATGTAATTATTGTTTTAGTAGGTTAACTTTTACCTGTTTCAAGGAAGTTACCTGGATAGCGGTCCAGTACCTTGGATAAGCATTGATTGAGATTGTATTATTCTATATAAACTTGTCGCATTGCTATTTTTGTTAATGTGTAACTTGTGTCTCCAGTGTTGAGTTTTGTAAACCGCTTGCAGTACTTATTTCTGCATTTTACCTTTCATTTGACCAGTCATAACCTGTGTACGATTAAGAATTTCTTTTATGTTTGAACTTAAACAAAATGTATATAGGTATATGAACCCTACCGACGATAACAACTCACTGACAAATGACGGACTCATCGCAATACGCCGCCAACTTCCATTGCAACTTACTTAGAGCTGTGCGCGGTGTGCAGAGGTTAGAGAGCTGCGCGTGATATCAGTAGGCTACTATTATTTCTTGTTTTCGTTTAATTTATCTAAACCCCGGAATTCTAAAGAACCGTTGCAGTGTGAGAAACAGAGTAGTACGTCTGCATTTAGAAATGCATAATCAATGCAGTCTATGATGCCGAAACTCAACCTCAGATTTAGCCGCAAAGTTGCATATGCATCTATTCTATTAGTCTCATTATGTACATATATGTGGGCACAAGATGTGAATATATTATTTTTGCTACTTATAGACACATTTAATAGAAAAACAGAGCATGTGTTGTAATACTTTGTATGAACCGACACCGTATATTTCATACTGTTCCCAAATTAAATGGATCAATCTTAGAGAAATGCAAGCAGTTTGTTGTTATTTGCAAAGCAGGATAGCCATGGCAGTACCTGGTTGAAAATCAGAAACTATAAAGTGCACAATATCGTAATAAATTCATAAGGCAATACCATTGTAACAAACCTAGATATCTTCCTAGTTAAGTACTAAGATCCAGATGAAAAAAAAAAAAAAACCATTTTCTTATCTGTGGCGAGTGCAATTACAGTAACTTCCAAACTGTATTTCTTGTTGGACTAACCGCTGCAGTTCTTACCGTGTAAATAGTTTATCTAAACCTGTTTTGTAGGCTTTGTTATAACATTATTTCCACGAGTGTCCTGTGAAATGTCAATTTAATTCTCTACACCCTTCCAACATCTTTTAACAACCTTAAACTAATTCGTATACGTCACACGACCAATGTCCAACCATTACTTGAATATGTATGTAAATATCATTTGGTCTCTACATCTTTGAAACGCAGTCTTACTAGAAAATTTCCTCCCAAAAGAGCATGTCGGATGCCACAACGTAAGGTAAGCGTGCCTTATAGAGCAACTGCACCTGAATATGTCATCACTGATATGTCCAAAGTAATCCCAAAGTAGCATAACATAACATTAACTGCTCATATGTAAGTATTTTAGCTGGATACGGTACAGATTAATATTAGATGATACAAAAGACTCAATCTTGTTTTGAATTTCATTTAGTAGGTAAGTATAATTTACATATATTTCACATTTCTAAATATCGCGTTCATTAAAACTGTAGTCGTCTTACAGGTGCTTCGGGGTGTGCGTTGTTGTATTCAATAGACCTAAGGATGGCTTCCGGGATGGGAGGTGGAGTTGGTAGAAGATCGCCTTGTGGTTGGAAACCGTTCTCATCAGCTACGTATTGGACTGCTACTAGAATACCTTCGGGTGAGGTATACTGGAAGTTACCTTGTGCTTGTGTACCCGATGGCTCACCTCCACGTCCTTGCTCTTGAGCTGCGATGCCATTTTCCGTTTCGTAACTAAGTCAAAATACCAATATTAAAATTGCCCTGTTTCTTAAAAAATAAATAAAACTATATACTGCATACCTCCATGCATAAGCTCCATCTGGGCTGAGTTCGCTGGTTTGGCGTAATATGGCAGCAGTTTGTTCAGAACCTCCAGATCTTACGGCACCACCTTGAGGTCTGTATACTCTGACATTTTGTGCGCTGACGCAGATGTATACGGTGAATAATACAATCTATGCAAAAGAGAGTTTTGGTTAAATTATGATAGACATACATTCGAAAATGAGTTTACAGGTTGTAGTTCATAAACTGAATATAACTAACAAAATATTCAAAGATACAAGCAGTTGAAGATTAAGGCGATTTCAGCTTTACAAAGATGTATAGTAAGTTGAAATCTTCTAAATTATTGGAAATTCGAATTAAAATTCGAGTTTTTTGTTATTTAAGTTAAGTGCCAAAAGAAAACAATAGGAAAATATGACTTATTGGATCATTTTGTTTGGATTCAATCAGCATAATATTGCCTATAATTTAGTCTAAGTAAAAAGTTGTGTTTACTATATTGGTGTCGCAAAAAACACATGCCGAATATGATTCTAATTGAAATACTTTGTTTAATTACAAAAATTTATCAACTTTCAACTTACCAAAGATCTCATGTTGACAGTTTCGTTACTGTTTCTGTTTTGATCTAATAATTCCTTAGAGCGGTCTCCTTTATATACGCATTGGTGAGCACCATACATTTAATTCGAATTATATAAATGTGTTCCATTTTAGTAGATATAAATTACAATATATTGCGTAGTATCTTCATCATCTACGAAAAGTTCATAAATATGTACCCAGTGACATTTCTTTTAATCACCGTTAATTCGATATAACATTCGAGGTTTCTTGGTCTTCTGATTCGGCATATGTATGGTAGTATATCTAAAAGTTCCAATTTGGGTGCATCTGTGCTTTACGAAACATCACGCGGCTATAACTACGTTTGAAGAAATTCAACTCAACTATTAATTATATCTGACAAATTACCTATGCGGAATATTATAATAAATGCAAAAAATTAACTTTCTATGTAAGTTTTACCTTAGTATTGCCTAGTTTTATGAGCATTTTATGATTCTACGCATCTTTATTTCTGTATCATTAATTCGTGCGTTAAGTTCAATAAGTGTGAAGGTGTGGGGATGCACACGCTCAGGATTTAATGGATGAATTACATTAGTGCTAACACAATATTATCAGACGCACCAACTGATTGGAGAAAAGAAAGTTACGTGAAGTTATGTCGGTTTGCGACCATTAAGTTCAAATTATGCCATGAAATTCGCAGAGAAAATTCAATACGTCAATCATTTGGGAAAACATTGCTTTAGGTACCGACGATCAAAATGCCAACCAGTCAAAGTCAGGAACAATTGTCGCAACAGGGGAAATCTGGAGTTAGGTAATGATGTCGAAACCAGCGATCAGACTTCATCAGTTAATCAAAGAACAGCAATCAGCAAAGAATATTACAAACCAATACTGAAGCGTTTCAGAGAAGCCGAATGGTGGGTATTGTGGGGCAACAATGAGATCCTTACTATACTCCTTATATACAATTGTCTGTCTAAAAACAAAATAAATGTTATATCTGAGCAACTCTGCCATCCAGATAAGCTTTTAACGAACTAATAGCTGACAGACCATGCGTTTGTTTATTATATTAAACATGCGCCATTGTAACATATCTTACTAAATCTAAAACAAATGACTAACAAGTTTTAGAAAACAGCATTCATTACACAGTTAATGGTAAACATTTACATTCTTTTAGTCGGAAGAAAACTGTTTCTTCTGTTTCGGCAACTTAAATATACAGAGTGTTTAAAAAGATGCGGCAATATTAAAGGGGGTGATTGCCCAGGTCATTTTGTACAAAAAAGTTCCTATAAACATAGGCAAACGCTTCGTTACCGATCTACAGCGTGTTGAAGTTTAATTAAAAAAAAAAGTAAAAATTAGATTTTTCCAAAACGACTTGAGATATCATAATGAAATTCTAGGCGTGTTAATAGCTGTAGGAGACGCATACTTTGAAAACAACACAATGTTATAGTCGTAACAGTGGCGCACGTATTGGCACGTCACAGGCTATTTTTCAAGAAAAAAATAGGACGCCGCTGATTTCTCTAAAAATAAAAATATTGTTTTTATTCTTTGTTCAATTGTGAAGAAAAAAGCTCTCTTAATTTTTTATCGAACGACGTACCGTTTTTTAGTAAAAAAACATTTTAGTGCATGTACATTTATTACAGAAATTTCTTTTGAAAGAACAAGGGTTTTATTCAAGGGTAAAAACAAATATTTCACCAAACCAACAATTTTACCAACCAAAAATTACAAAAACTGTGCAAAGTGACCACCTCGAGCTCGAATGCAAGAATCCAATCTTCTCCTCATTGCCTGGCGAACTCTGTCAAAAACACCAGGATCGGTTTTAATTCAGTTGCACCCAGCAATGATTCGATTTCTTGTCTTCTACGTTTTCCAATGGAGTAGCGTACACCAAGGGCTTCAAATAGCCCCACAAGGAAAAGGTCCACAGGATTTAAGTGCGGAGATCGTACAAGCCATAAGTGAGGTCCACCTCGGCCAGTCCAGCGCTTTCCGTATGCTTGTGTTAAGAAATCACGAGCTACTTGACTAAAGTGGGCTGGTGCGCCATCGCGCATATACTACAAGTATCTCCTATCCCGAAAAAATAACATTCATAATAATCTGGATATCTTGGTAGCTATGTGACACATCCTCTCCTAAACATGCAGACATATTGCTGAACTATTTGAGACTATTTTTTGAAAAACATTTGACTAACATTGAATTCTGTTAGCTGCAAAGATCCAGACAAATTAACATCAATTTTTGTTATTATAGAAATAAATCTTGTTTAACAAAGCTCCACCTTTATTCTTCTGTTGAAGGTACATACTGAATCAAATCTAAAACTAACTTGATTACATTCAAAACAACTTCAATAGATGAATTTGATTCAGGCATTTGAAACACAAAACTTAGACTTTTCTGGATATATGTTGATATTGTTTAATCTGCTTTGAATCGTTATTAAAATTGGTGTAACCATTTTAGATTTGCAGTACACACAGAACTAGATCCTAAAATTTTGTGAACGTTTGCTAAAGAATAAAAACCATATTTTATGTAGTTCTATCTAGAAATACCGCTTAGGGTGACAATATTTTAGGCCATATATGACTTGACCTTTATAGAATAATTAAATGATTCTTAAAAGTATCGAAAACGTAATAAAGATGTAATTGCATTGTAACAGGTCCCCTTACTTGTTAGTTTTCTTCTTGGTTCTTATGTAGGAATATATGTACACTTATATAATACAGGAATGTATTCGAGAATTGCAATATAGTTATATCTATTTTTGATAATACCTTGATACCAAATAAAACATAGTTTTTTACTTTTCTCAAAGAGCGCTAAACAAGAAGAGGTTTACTGTCTCTATTTGATTAGCACTGTACAAAATACGTAAAAAAAATTACAAAATCGCGAAACAA
>SMLS01069984.1:0-33037 GCA_004785975.1 Popillia japonica
TAATTCTACAATCGTCAGGTTATTAGGTTGTTAAATTTCGTGGAACTCCTATTTTTTTACGGAAAATTAAAATGAAAACTTCCTACTTATGAAATCGTCAACCGTGTAAACATAACTGTTCACACATATCGTGCTTATCGTATGGAGCTGGATTTTGTAACGAGTAGAAAAATTAGAAGTAGGTACATATATAGGAGGTAATATATTTATTATAGCATAAATATTTGCTACGCCACTATCGGTAATCAACTGCAGTGGTTCAATAAACAAAATAAGTACAGGGATGACAGTTATGCACTCTACAATCCATCAAATAATGTTATCGAGTATTTTCAATTTATGAACATGTGTAAGCTTTCATACATATAATCCTTATAGATATATGCATGCATAAACAATAACATATTTTTGCAAATATTTATTTAATGCATGCCAAAATTTGGCGTCCAACTTGAGTAGGACAGAATTCCAATTCCTAGTTCGATTGGAGAACTCAATTATGTCACTCAAAAGCATTGGAAGTCGAAATGCATTCTGCCAGCTTCTTTAGAAGAAAGCTGCCAATCCCTTCCAGCAAAAGATAGCCAAAGGTCACTAACTCTTTCTAGCAAATGTTAAAGAACCTACCAATCCCTTCTAGGGAAAGTTTAAAAAAGCTGTCAACTCCTTTTTCAAAGACGCTGCCACCCTCTTCTAGCAAAAGTTGAAAGAAGCTGCCAACCCTTTCTAGCGAAAACTACCAAAAGGTTGCCAACCCTTTCTAGCAAAAGTTAACAAGAAGCTGGCAACCATCGAACATTCACAAAAACCTACCGATTTCCTCTCTTTAGCAATAACCAAGAAAGATTGGTAACATCGTCTAACACTAGATCACGTTCAGCTTGCGTTAAAGCCTTCTGGGTGTTGTCGTGGTAAGTTTCGTTAAAATAAAAGAACTTGAAGAGTTTGACACAATGTAAGCTTTTGCTGGTCAGTGTTGGCCTCTTTTGACGAGTGCTAGCTACGTCGCGGGATGTAAGCTACGCTCTCTGAGCTTTTGTTAATGGGGGTTGGAACTTCATTCTAAGCTTTTCCTAAACTTTGATTAAACGGTATTGGCAGCAGGGCATGGAATGTAAGCAACTTTCTGTCAGCTTTCGCTAAGGAGAGTTGCATCTTTTTAAGAGCTTTTTCGAGGTCGTAGTGCATAAGTAATTTCATGTAAACTTGTACTGATGGGCGTTGATACCTTTTTTAGCTTTTGCTAAGGGGGGTTGGGACTTTTTGGTTAATTCTTTGAGGTGTAAAGTGTATCGAATTTTCTGTGAGTTTTCGCTAATTGGGATCGGTAATTTTTTCAGTTTTTGCTAAGGGGGGTTGAGACTTTTTGGTGAATTGTTTGAGGTGTGAAGCTTATCGAATTTTCTGTGATTTTTTGCATTTTGGGGGTTGGTAGTTTTTTAATCTTTCACTAAGGGAGGTCGGCACTTTTTTGTAAGCTTTTGTTTGGGGGCGTGAAACGCATTTTCTGTGAGCTGGCGCTAGTGGAAGTTGGAATTATTTTTCTAATCTTTCACTAAGGGAGATTAGCACCTGTTTTGCGATATTTTGCTATTTTAACAATTATTTCTGTATTTTTTAAAAAGCTGATAACGACCACCATGTAATGGCCAAATTAGTTGAGGACGTAGCAAAGAACACACTGTAAATACAAAATGTAGAGGATTTAATATACATGTGTATATGTGGATTAGGGAAGTGTTTAAAAGAATTTTTGAAATTTATCAAAATTACCTGTACTAGCATCGCTTATGGTAACCCCGAAACACACTAATAATAGAGAAACCAAAATTAATGAACCAATCATTTCACTTTTTATTTAATTTAAATTGATCTTAAACGCACTAAAAATATCTATGCGTCCATTCTTATAATTGATCTTCAACGTTAATTGAATCAGGATCTGTTTCGGTAAGATAGAAGAATATTTCTTGATAGATACAAACACGATTTTAATTTTATTTGCGAAGAGTGAACGCGACTTATTGGATACGGGCTTATACGGCGACTGATCAACGCTACCAGGCTCCGGTGGGCTAGAAGCTGTTATATTGTTGTTGTACAGGCTGTGTATGTGTGGTGTTTTAATGAATGTATGTTTTGCGGTGGAGACCTGGTGCAATGAGGGATTCGCCACAAAGTAGGGTCGATGATCTTCTTTCGCGTCAGCTGTCCGGTAATGCTATCGCTGGTGTACGTTTGAAGATGCGTACTTTTCGGTTTATTTTTCCTTCTTTATTTTAAGCTAGCACGCAACAAATATTTTTACGTAAAATTATATCATAATAAATAAAAAAAAAATAATATGAAGTAATTTAGAAACGCATGAAGTTGTTGACCGAAATGTGGTGGACCACCATCTAGCAACAGTAAATAAGTATTAGACGTCTCTGCAGGTTGTTGAACAAATTATGACGCTCCAAACAAGGACGAAGATTTTTGACCAGTATGGGTGGAAATTGTGTTCAAGCATCGTGGCGAAATTTAAATTTCCAAAGAGAAAGAAGTCTAGTGACGTTAAGTCAGGTGAATTGACTGGCCATCGTTTCTGACTAATCAATCGTTTATCATACCTAATTCCCTCCGTTTTGTGGGAAGTACCGCAGGGTTAATTCCTAATCGTGAGGGCTGTTAATGAAGTGAAGCTGCAATATTTGTTCTCTATATCGTACTCTGTTAGTTGTATCAGAGAAAAATTGCTCCAATAATTCGTTTCTTTGACATTACGACCCAATAAGCGACTTTGATAGGATTCAGAGTAGTTTCAGGAAAAATATGTGGATCATCTCTTGACCAAGTATAGTAATTTTGAGAGTTTATATCCCCGGAAAAATGGAACCACGCTTCAAGTTTTTTTCTTGATATATTTCGTTAAAACAATGAGAATAATTCAATCTCTATGGATGCTTATGTAATTTAGTTTTGAATGCTTCTTATGAGTACCACCATAGTGGGCCAATACAATGAATGTATTCTGTTATATCGCAAAAGAGACTGGTGAATATTGTTTTGAAAAAGACACCAAGAAAAGCTAAAAATAAAGATACTATGACAATAGAATATGCAGCAACAAATGACAGCTAATAAATAGGTGTTGACACCATCGTGCTGACATTTCATAAATCCAGTATGGACAATTCACGAAAGTAAATATCTCCCAATTTTTAATAATCCTAGCACTTTTTATGTTACCAACGCATGTCAGTTTAAAATGATCGCAATGCACATAAGTATATCTACATCCTGAAAATACCCATAAGATAGATGTCTCAAACTAATTTAATATGATAGAGATCACATCTTGTATGATCCACAATTAGTCTCTCCCATCCAGGAGTAGTCCGTTATTAGTAGTGCCGTAGCATCGGCGTTGGATATTGCTGCCAGCAAGAACCTGATTTCGCTATCCTTTGGGGAACAGCGCCAGGTCAACTAAGATCTAATGATTTGAGTCGTGCACACGGTCGGAATTTAATATTTATGTCGTCTAATTTCTGTCATTATGGACGGTGAAAAGATCGTTCGAGTTGCTGTAACTTCGAAGTGTGGGTACGACATAAATTGCACGTTGTAATTCGAGAACACGATCGACCTAATTCCCTCAGGTTTGTTTCGTCTGTCTATAATTTTCTAGGTATGCATATATAATGTGTGGTTACCCGGCTTGAAACGAAATTTTGATTTATTTAAAACTACAGTCGCAACTTATTTTGTAAATCTGTGCACTGCCACTGGATTTCTAACGATTAATTTATGTACCATCTGTCTGTTTTAACTGTTTTCAATCTTATAAAATCGCAATTGACATAGATTATGGAGATTGGAGATAGTCGAGGAATGTTAAATTGCACCAGATGAATGCAGTTAATTACTGTATCATATATATATATATTAATAAGAAAAAAATCTATAGTATGAGCTTATACTGTTATGTATATCAGAATAGTAATTGATACGTTCTTGAAGCATTAAAAAGAAAACCGAACGTAATCTAATAATAGAATCGAAATTAGCTAATTATAAAAATTGTGTTGTGTTTAGCATTTTAAGCGGAACACAAGATGTTCAGCGTAACGATTGAACGAAAATGTTAAGTGAAATTGGCACGTTATGCGTGACAAATTATGGGGAGGAGAAATTTAGATGTAAATGGTATCGAAAGTTGAAAGAACCGCAAAAATAATTGACGGGAAGTGACGTATAATAATAAATAATAACGCACATACATCTCTGCACAGTTAAAAAATTGGGTTAACATGTCTTTAATAAAAGTTATGTGGATGTATGTAGCAACAAGGTAACAGAATTGCTTTCATTTTTTTAAAATAATAATTGCGTTTTCCAAAATTGGGTAAATTAGGACTTTTGCTCATTGCACTATTGCACTACACTGCAATCATTTTGAATTGTCTGGAATTATGCTTAATGACTAAATTGACATTTATTACACGTCAAATGCACATAATACACTTAAACACAAAAATTTGATAGGTAGACAGGTTTCCTAATTACATAGTGTTACCATAGGTATCATGATGAATCTGATTAACTCAGGACATTCCAGAATGATCGCTGTATACATATTTATGTACAAAATCTCACCTGATACGCCACTGTGATGTAAGTTAGCTCTAGACTACACGTATGGTAAATTTTTAAATATCTATCATTAACAATAAATCAATTACCCTATATTTCCAGTAAGTAAATGCAACATATGCAATAAGAGAAGCGGATAATTACACAGTTAGATGAGAAAGGAAAATAATAAATTATGATGCGATGTATACGATGAAAGGAAATACGCGCTCCGATGATGTGATGTTATTCAACGTTTCTTTCACCTACATTTCGTTTTAATCTACCTCGTCTATATTTAGAACGGTTATAAACGCCGGTTTAAATATTATGTAAATGTCTTATTAAGATTTATATTCACTTATGTACATACCTACATAAGTATGAAACGCAAGTAGAATCTCACATCCATGTTCGACGCATTTTTAAATATTTCTTAATTTAATAAAACAATCTTCTTCTGCACAATAACATCACAAATAACTCAAAGCCAAACAAGCATGAAATGCTAACGGTCATTCGAATGTCAACTTTGCATTTCTACGATTGTGTACAACCATCACGGATTTGTCCGGTTCATGTACGGTACAAGAGGAACCGTAACCCTAGATCCATTCCAAGAAGACGCTGCTTGTGTATTGAATGCAATTGTGTGCAGATCTGCCGGCTTGATGCCCCCGCATGATCGATTTTAAATCTGTTGGACTTCAACCAAGCGATCAAGCATTACAAATGGGTTTAAATTATAAGTACCTACAAGAAGTGTTCCTATTAGGTATATTTAATATTTATATAGGAGATAGTTGTGCATGTATTGAATGTAAAATATTTTGAAGCAGCAAGTTAAAAAAATGTCAGAAGAGGGAGAAAGAGGTGGCAAGACGTGAAAACTCTTGACCAAAAAGTGGAAATCTATGGAAAGAAACGTAAAATGGTAGAAAGTTGGCCAAAAACGTTGTAAAACGTGGAGGAAGGTGGCGAAAGATGGAAAGAAGTAACAAGAAGTGGCGAGAGGTAGAAGATCACAAACTGAACGATTAGAAACTGGTTGAAAAAATGGAAAATTTTTCCGAATTTATCAAACGATCCTCGTACAACTAATAAATTAATCCTTATTATATTTTCCTATCTACAAATAATAAATAACGTTTTATTTTAACTGTTCTACGGATTATCACTGAATAAATCTCATTAAAATTTCCTCCTCGCATACCTTTTTTTATCTAATAGTCTTAACAGTTATCCTAAACAGTAAACGCTGTAAATCCATGCGACCATCCACAGAAACAAACGTTATGTCCCTACCTACAGCAAAAATTCTGCAATAATATATCTTTATGAGCATTATCGTATTTACTTACGACCAAAAAGACACCGTTATACCTACACACATAATCCCGGAATAATCCGGCTAATTCAGTCATCATTATTATGTTTGCTAGGTCATCAAGCGTAGGAGAGACGTAATACGATAGCGTACATGCACCTCCCCTTATAACATAATTATAAGGAGTATAAACGAATCTTTCTATCTTCGGTGGAACTGCTAATGACCGCAATCAATTCGCACGGATTCCTATAATTACGGAATATAAACGATGGAATTACGTTCGCACAGGTTTATTGCGGATTTACCGCTAAAACTCTGGTTTCAATTTGCAGCTGCGAGCAAAAATATTAATATGCAGATTCTAACTCAGATGTGTCACAAAGATTGCTACCGTTACGTTAGAAGTTAGGAACGTGTACATAATGTTGTGAAAGGTAAGGTTGTTGTCGTTGAGGTTGAAATAAAACAATACAAATATATATTTTTTTAAATAACAAATATATTTTGGGAACAAATATCACCACGATACTGAAACATCTTCACCTATAATTGTATATGTTTATAGTAAAGACGACGTTAAAAATCGTTTTTTATTTCCTCCATTTTTCAATTAATTAATTAATTTTTTTTGACAACGAAAAATTATACATATATCTTACATTATTTAGGTAATAGGTACGATTTCTTTTTTATAATATATTTACACGATACATAAATAATAAATATTCTATTTATTGTTTATCGTTTATTTATTTATTTTTACTTAGGTATATGATTATCGTTATTAATAATCCTATATGCACATTCGTTTGACTAGAATATATCTTATAGAATTCTCTTCTTCTGTACATACTAATTTAAGTATAGAATTAGATCTGATAATATTATCGGTATCCATGCAAGATTTTCTAGTAAAATAACAAAACTGTTGGAGGCATTTTGTACCTTTCCTAATTGCTCAAAAGTCTTGCTATTTTGTTTTCAATTTTTACTCTAATAAAAATACTTACAAGCCTGTTTTGGATTTTTGTGTCTTATCATGCATGTACGGGGAAAGTTTACCAATTCTAGTTTGTTCTATAGATTCGTTAACTTGATATGTCAAGTATGTATGTATATTATATATTGTTTAAAACTATGTATTTATATCACATGTACACTATTCAAGCTGTTATTTTAAAAAAATTATCTGGAATTAATTACAAATTGTAATGGATATACGAATCCACCTTTAATATTTTTTTTTCGATAGTCTGCCTTTCCATTTTCGTTCTAACATCAATAAAACAAGAACCCTGTTTTAAATCAGTGCCTTCGTGACTGATTGGATTGAGTAATGTAATTTTATTATGTGGATATATCTGAATATCTAAGGGATATTTTTTAAGTGAGCTATTAGGTAATTATAATTAGGGAAATGTTTGGAATTTCAAAAAAAAAGTGTCCTCTGTCCATTCAATTTTAAAATATCTATCCTTTACATGTCTACTTATGACAGCTGTTTAGACAGATGTCAAACTATTAAAATATTAACATCAATGAAAGTGATACAAATCTCGTTTAATGACAAACTTTAGAAAACTAGAGTATTAAACATGAAAATATTTTATCTTTCGACCAACGTAATGGTTGGAATATTTATGACAGCTGTCAAATTACGAAAGCTGTATGTTTCTTTATGATTTGAATATTTGCCAACGAAAATATTTCATCGCTTATTTCATCAAACTATCCAAGACAGCTCACATAAAAAATATCCCTTATATATTTTAGAGCTCGTGTAATTTTAAGTAATTTCTAAATGTACAAAATGAAATGATTTAAATTTATGTCATCTACGAATATAGGGCTATTTTGGTCCCATATGCTAAACAACTACAATGGGGCGTTAGTAGACGAAACATAAATACGAGGATCGTTCGATAACTACATAGGCGAACGCAGAAATGGCGAGAATTTGGAGAAATCTTTGTTACCGTATGGTTTCCTAAAAAATGGAAAAACTGAGTTGAGATTGATCGACTACTTAAAAATGGAGAAAACAAAAAATGGCAATGGACAAAATTCAAACTTGTGTTTTCCTTTTTGGGTCACCTAGTTATCGAACGATCCTCGTATCATCATGATAAATACGGAAATTATTATTCCAAATTGTTCGTTAGGTAATTATTACGTTTTACTTATTTTTTTTGATTTTTAATTTCTCAATGTAATTACCTCGTTTGTTAAATTAAAAAAAAAATTTTTTGGACGAATCAATTATGTTCTAAATCCAGATTATACCAATACTTACACTGTACGTTTCTAAATAAGTTTCTATGAATGTATTCTATCTGTTAATTATATATTTTTCTTATATGTAGGTAGGTACCCTATTTAATTAAGCTATTACTAATTTTAAATATCGTAATATGTACAATATCATATCGCTGTTTAAGTTAAACGGAAAATTTTTATCATTTTATAGTTATTTTATTATTTATCTTTAAGAGTTATATTTATATTTATTTTACATTAATTTTGATTATATTCTATATTGTGCGTTTTATTGATATCAGGATTTTTTTAATTTAATTTAATTCGAGAAAATTGTGGAAATAATAATTATAATGAATTTGAAATTATTATTATTAAGTATAAGCAGTTTAATTATTTTAATTATACAGAGAGAGTGGTTGCAATTATTTTGCTTTTTATAAGTTTAGATTAGATTCTATAAATTACATTTCATTAGCTCGCATCTCATTTCACGGCCATTTAACTTAACCGGCGATATACTTGCTTATTTCCTTTTATAAGCTTGTGATTTTCCTGTAAGATAAAATTTATAAAGATGTGTTAAATTCAGAGAATTTATACTTCAACTAAGAGCAGCGTTCTTCAACCGAATTAAATATTTCTCGTAATTTAACACACATCCCTTGTACGTGTAAGTTCTTATATGAAACACTCTGTATGTATGCATGTATGTATATTATATACTTTACAACAACTTCAGGTTTCAAGTAGCTTGCTGTCTGTAATGACGTCTGTAATGGTCTAGTCCCTCGAATCATCTACTTGATTACATTTTCTCCTGTTTTTAATTTTTCTTTTATTTTCGTGGAGGTAGTAGATACCTACCATTTTGACGCGTGTCATTGCTTGCTATGATCGGCATGTGCTGACGAAGGTAGATCGTTATAGATCCCGCTAGTACCTTCAGTGCTACAAACCGAATCTTCCGGTGTACGAGATGGTTCCGCTTCCGTCACCTCCTGTTCTATCTGCTTTTGGGCCCGATGTTTTCCGTATAAATTCTGCGAAAAAAGAAAATAAATAGAAACGTCTAGGAAGGACGCAATTTGTCTTATTTATATACACACATAATCAAGATGGTTAAATGCTCTGGCGTTTAACGCGTGTTTTACGAGAGTGTGTGCGCTTAAACAGGACATATCTCCGTTCTAGATTGCGCAATTAGCGTCCGGCGTTTCAGTTTAGTAGAGAATATAAATCTCTCAAAAAATATATAATCGTGAATAGTGCGGGTATTAAGTAAATTACGACCTATATGTTTAAGTCGAATGAATAAGTGACTCTACCGGCAGCATAGACGGCGAGTTCCTGTTCGCGAGAACTGATTTTTACACGCGGAGAATAGGTAATAATAATTCCCAACTAGATTACTGTGAAGCCTAGCTTTAATGGAATTCTCATCGACGTTCTATGCTAAGAATCGTTGCACCGTTATTTGCGTGTAAAATACATATACAAACGTATCTTTTACTGTTATCTCGCGGGTAAATTTTTAAGCAGGATCTGATTACTTGTGAATATTTATTTCATTATATTTATATTTTGACACTTATTAAATATGTTTGAACTTACCTTCTCGCGACTCCCTTTTTTCTGCATGAAAATATTAAAAGAACAGTTTTAGTCAAGATGCAATATTCACTAATCAAATTATTGTGTACTGCGATCTTCATGGATGTTTAGGGATCACAGTATTAAATATAAAGAAGTATTTAGTAAACTATCTAACGAACAAAAAATAAAAATAGGTTCGGGCGAATATGTGGAGACAATCACGGGAATGCCGCAGGGCTCGTTACTGGGCCCTATTCTATGGAATGATACATGTACGACGGTGTGCTTGGCTTAGAACTAACTACAAATGTTATATGTACGAGTATGTGTAGGATATGCAGACAATCTGGTGCTGGTCATGGGCGCTAGGAATGAAATCACTTTAGTACCTAATCAATACAAGTGTCCCGTATCATTATGTTCAAATTTTAAGAGTGTAAAGCAGACTTTATTTTAAGTCAGAAAAACGCAAAACTTGTATATCCATTTGTATTTGCTTCAGAGTTACAGACCTATGAATATGATTGTCAGATCATGAAAAGTAATCCTAAAGTCAATACAAACTAATTTTTTTAAATAAGTTATACGATTCAGTAATAGGCCTGTGATAATTAACGTCGTAAAATAACATTTTAACGTAAAATAAACAAAGACGTGTCGTAGTGCATACAGTAATTTGCTGGAGAAAAAAGAGTACTGGAAATTGATTTATGGGGTTTTATAGGTTTTCACTTATTTCGTTAGTGCTAAACCATGAATGTGATACAATGAACAGATCTCCAGATGACAGTGAACGTTATAAGATTACATGACGTTATAGTTCATACAACAGCTGAGGTGTAAATTTGCCAGCAAATTTAGAGGAAGAAGCAGTGGCTATTATTATAAGAATCCAACTTTGTGTACGTTGAATCGCTAGAGAACTAGGAGTGCCACGAATGACAGTTTGGCCAATTTTAAGACGTGAGGGCTTATATCCATATTACTATAGCAGGGGACACGGTTTGCTTGAGACAGACCACTATGCTCGTCTAGTTTATTCTACATGGATATTACGATAATCACGGCTTCATTTTAATTTCAGTCCTCTCGACAGATGAATCTACATTCACGAGAAGTGGTGTTACAAATCTGAGAAACCTGCACAGGTGATCATCAGAAATTCCCAAAGCTATACGCCCTTCTAAATTTCAACATGAATTTTCTATTAACGCTTGGGCGGCCCTAGTCGATGACTTTTTGATTGGTCCTGTTTTTCTTCCTGGGAGGTTAGAGAATTACGTTCAATTTCTTATTGACCAACGGCCAGGTCTTTTAGAGCATGTCCCACTCAATGCTCGACTAGACATGTGGTTTCATATGGATAGGCACCACCATATTTCGGAATTGCTGTCCGAGATTGGGTTAATGTCAATGATCCAAGATGGATTGGCCGAGGTGGTCCTATTACATCGCCACCCAGATCACCCGATCTTAATCCCCTTGACTTATATTTATGGAGGTACATGAAAAAATTGGGTTACTCGCAAATTTCAAAGACAAGAGAAGAGTTGTTGGATCATATTCATCTGGCTGCCGAGCAAATCCGACAAAACAAGCATGGAATTCGGATAAGTACTTCTTCTGTTGGGTTACGAGCACAAGCCTGTATTCAACAAGGAGGTGGACATTTCGAAAATATTATTAATTGAACTTTTTCAAATAAAATCAGTTTGTATTGACTTCAGGATTACATTTTTTTTCAGGATCTGATAATCACATTCGTAGGTTTGTAGCATTGAAACAAATAATAATCGATATACAAGTTTTGCGCTTTTCTTACTTGTAATGAAGTCTACTTTACACTCCTAAAATTTGAACATAACGATACGTGACACCTTGTATATGAGAGCATCATAACTAAAGGACGCATAAGCCAAATCAACAATTTTATAGCAAACGATAAAAGCGTTTTAATTAGGTCGATAATTTTTTTAAAATTTTCTTTGAAGTAATCGTGCTCTAATTTGTTGCAAAGACATGTTATCTTTTGTTCTTCGACCTTTAATGAACTATAAGAATCTTTATATTTATGTGGCACAATAGCATCTCTTCCTTCACACATTGGAAGCCAATTTCTGTGTTTACCTTTTTTAGTTGGTAGTTTCGAGGTATTAAGATGAGATGCGGTTTGTCTCTTTGTAGACATATATATTTTTTGTTTCCATTTTATGTTACCTCCACCGGTATGCACTCTTGCCTACTGTAGTGCCTTATAATTTAGGAAATCAGTATATTGGAATGTTGTTACTAAAAAGGGTTCCTTTTTATTTTCTGGTTGAATAACGTTTATCCAGTCATTTGGCCAGTAAATCTTTACATGCTCAGAAGCATGATAAATGGTGGCTTGCATAGAGTCGCACTCCATATATGTACGTATAACTTGGTTTTAAAATAGATCACCTGAAGATGTTCTATGATTTGAACAGCCTCTTGCAGCATTCTAGAAACTGCAGCATATATTGCTATTTTGGCCGTGGCACAAGCTTGCGTGCAAAACAACATGCCTTGTCTCTTTAGGTAAAGTATTAAGGAACAATTTTATGGGTGTAGCTATCTCATTCGAGCCTCTATTCCTCTCATGTTCAGTCCAAAAATAAGAATAGGCTTGTTTACAACCAATATTGTATACTGTGAAATTGAATGAAGCCAATTTGAGTTTGTAAAATAGGTATCGGTTTCGCATGAAACAATGGACTGTACAAAATAGCTTCTAAATCAAAGTTCGCCAAGACGTAATTGTAATTATTTGAACGATTCATAACTACGTGTAATCAGAAAAGCAGAAATTGTCACATAGATAAGTGCTTCTTTATTATTTTTTCCAATATCTTTGGCTAATTTGACCATATATTGGTTTCTATCGAGCTCTGATAGATCATATTTTTATTGATTTTTTAGTAAGTACTTTATAACTATTTGAACCACGTAAACACCTGCCACTGCTGTAAACTACCTAAGAAAGTGAAGTTGCAAATCGCTAACTTGTATTGAAAGGGCATTTGTTATGATGCCCTCGATATGCTCCTGGATTCAGCAACAATTGGCTATCACTACCTCCATGGTGGAAGGATTTAGACTAAAACCTGTTCAGAAACACACACATTACGAAAGTGACGACTAAGTATAGGAGAAGAAAGTGGCCAGTTTAACTCGAATTATGCCCAATATCAAAGGCTCTAGCAGGAATAAAAAAAAAACAGGGCGGTACCAAATGAGGTTATCCATAACATCATCCTATATGGAGCCTCAGTATGGCAGCGCACAATCCTAAAACGAAAGTAGAGGAAGATACTAAAACGACACAGACGAACATGCTACTAGGGGTAGAATCAGCTTAAGTGTCAGGTTATTCTAACCTATTTATGCATATAAGAATTCGATAGGTCATCGAAAGATTCCTCAAAATTCTGGCATAACAATTCCACTGATTTCATATCAAATATTCCGCGAATATTGAAGCAGTAAATGCTGGGACGGAGAAAAAAAGACTTCTGCCCATATGTGAATCAATTCTTATTTAAGAAAGTCCAATTTCTGCACTTATCTACGATCAGGGAGAACAAAATATGACCAAATAAACTTGAATATATCCTTCTTTTAGGTGCTCACACGTCTTCAACAACTAAGCAATGCGGAAAAGGAGACATAATTTCATTTTATTAAAAGTTCGGTCCCGGCGTCTCGCGGGATTTTCTTAGAAAGTATGCTTAACCGTAGGAGACACCATCAAGTAGGGACCCGTCCGATCCCAGCTTTCATCTAAGTATATTAATGTCGTACAATCCGTCCCGATGTTCCGTAGATTCTTTCGGCTAACCGCAGCTCCGTTCTTTTGTACATCCTTTGTTCGAACGAGTGGTATAGTGACGCGGGTAGAGCCACTATTACTTTGTAACCGTAGGGAGTAGAAAAGCGGTAGAGAGCTTAATGCGAAAAATAATCTTTCAGGACTCCCTCGACCTCTTCAAAAACGCAAGAAGAAAGACGAGGAAATGAATGTAATCCATTAAACACACACACTTGACATGGAATCTTGATATTTTATGGTTGTTCGGGAAAGCTTTTGTGCCCGTTTCGAAATTCCTTCAACTGTAACTCGCTGATGCGTCATCGAACTAGATCAAGTTAATTATAACATTCACGACGAGGATCCACCGATAAAAATCCTATAGTAGCGGCATCGCCGAAGTAATCCAACCACCGCCGGCTAAATTAGCGACGAATTTCGCAATTAAAAGTTTAAATACGGCGCAATGGTAGTGGAGAAGTGCGGGCGAACGGTATATCGTACGGGAGGATCGATTCCACCGGCGGTTCACCGAGCGTCGTTTTTCAATTAAAACGTTATCAAGAGGGGTATTAGTGGGTGAGTTGGAGAGACGGCTGGCGTGGTAAATTGCAAAGGGCGGACGATGCGAAACTATCAGTTAATCGATCCAATAAACATAAACGACGATTTTTCTGCCTACAATTAAATTTCTTATAGAAAAATCCATCGAATTCATTAACCATCCAATCTACGCAACATTAAACTCATTAATCGATAATCTGACTCACATAGGTAATAATATTCTCGATTATACGATTATAACACGATATACTGGCACCGTTTTACGCCCGTCCTTTTTCGCCAATAATTAATCACGACCGAGACCATAATAAATCCTGACCCGTACGTATTATATTATGAATGTAATAATTTCCTCTCGGGTATCTTGCAAATTAATTATATCGTCCGCCGCCTAGATAGGATACACCCCGAAAATACGAAAGAGTAACTCCTCCGCTGAACGTACGATCGATGATGTGTTACCATCTGAAAAAAATTCGCTGGCTTCTTAGTTAACAACGAAACGATTCCAGCAAATATGTGCTCACGTACGATTATGTTCCGTTATTCGATGTAACGTTACCTCGTCCTACAACTCAATTAATCATCATTCAGGGCGCGTCACCTTTAGCGGTTAGTGAGTTTTACTTTTTAAACGCTATTAAATCTTGATCATTTTTGTTATCAATGAGATTAATTTTAAAAAATAAAATAAACGAAATCTGATTGTTTGAAGAATGCGACGTACTATGCCCAAAATCAGTAATCCGCTCGTATAAGATCAGGTGATCTTGATGGCCATAAATTTACGAAATATCTGCACTCCCCATCCATTTGTACTGCTGATTGGTAGAGGATTACCTCTGACTAGTTCCTAATTTTCATGAATTCACATTTTATTATGTGCGAGCAAAAAACAAAAAGCAGATTCGGATTCAACCTTTTAAAAAAAAGAAAGAATGGTCGTGCAGGTTCCATAACCTCTCCTCACTGCGACCTATTGATCTATTGTGCTCATTTTTCTGTGGTGGTAATTTAGAGCGCAATGACCAGTAAGTAGGCTCGTGAGGGTTCTTAACTCTGATTTTCTTAGATCAAGAAGTTTTTTTTTCATTACTATTGAGCGAGCAGTGGATAAATTTCTTCGCCTGTGGTTGGCCGGGTGTTTTCTTTGCTTCCCAGTCTTTAAATTCGGTGTTTTGGTACGCAAAAGAAGACTTCGGCTCCAATGAAATCCACGTCCACGGCTTGTCTTGCAAGTTCGTCTACCATGTCACTTCCTTTGGTTTGGTATTAGTGTGCCATGGAACCCACATTAAGAATACCCTATTATTTGTGCCCAGTTGCGTCACATTAATCGAAACATTCCCACACCAACTTAGACTCAAACCTGTGGGTGACTAGGAATTTCAGAGCATCCTGGCTATCGGTACATATGTCGATGTTGGCATCCTTCAGCCCTTTGTCTAGGTTTTCTCGGACGCAAAGATCCATGGCGTGTATCTCCCTTGAAAAATTGTTGAAGATACTCCTAGGGCTTTAGAGAGGTTGGTCCTCGGTCTATGAACGCCAACCCCCAACTTCTTTGCTAGTTTTGGATCTGTCTGTATACCAGTTCAATCTATTTTCATTGAGTCCACTAGAGCTCTATTCCTCGCGGCTAGGAAATAGCACCCTGAATGGTCGCTAGTGATGCAATTTCACCTAGAATCCTTAAGTGTCCGGTTAAGTCACCATCTTTAAATCGATGTGATATACTCAGCCGGTGGGCACTGAGAACTACAGTTCTCTTAATTATCAGGTGCAGGGGTGCTAATCCCAGTAATACCTCCTGTGATTCCCAGACATACTAGTAGCTGGAGTTTCTACAGCTCACTTTGTGCTGTTTTTTCGTTGATTTTTTGCCACCATACTAGGCTAAGCGTACGTGACCATGGTCCAACCATTTGATATAGCCAGTATATCATTTTTGGTTTAAGACCTCCAAAAAGTTCCTCCAGAAGGTCTCTGACACGACCAAAAAGCCATTGTAGCCTTTTGGAGAACTTTATAAAGATGTTGATCCTTGTTTAGTCTTCAATTGAGAGTAATTCCTAGATATTTGACTTCACTGGAGTAGTTTAGTTAGGAATACTGCCTGGGGAGTATTTGCTTCTATTGGTAAATGAAACAACAACGTAAAAAATGGATCAAGCTCGCCTATTTGCAACTAGAAACCAGAAAAAAACTTTAAATTTGTTGATCAGTGTTACGTCTACTCAAACTAGAAGGTAGGCGGTTGAAATCCGTTCCTCGCTTGTCAGCGTAGAGTTACATTTTAATTAGGGCACCGTACTTTTAAATTAGCAGCGAAATTTTTTTCCACTTCATAAGCACGCCGAAAGGGTTGGCAGAGAGAGATTTAATAACTCTAATATGGCCTCGTTTGTTTTTAATCTTTCGTTTTTTGATCTTTTGTATTCCTGTTTTTTTTTCTCTTCTCTCGTACAGGGTATGGACGAAACGAATTGTAGATGGCGTTCTAGCAATAACCCGTAGGTACTAGATGCTAACTAGAATGTCACTGGCGAGTTAAGACCGCATGCCTACATAATACGTAAGCACCTACGTATTACCTATACGAGATTGAAGAACGCATATTGTACCAACTCGCTCTCTTTTATCACGACGCGGATATGGAGGGATTAAAAAGGCTTTGTCGTGTGCGCTTTTCACAATTCATTTTTTGCACAGCCAGAGTGTCGCGGGAATTTAATATCGCTAACGAAGGAGGTAATGGAGGGGACGCAAAAAAATCGCGTATTGTAGCGTTATAATAAAATCTGTTAGACGTTAGACACGATAACTTTTTAATAATTAAAAACGTACCTGCAAGCTAAATCTCCTGTGCTGTGCTTTTCTGCCACCCCTCCGCTTGGATATGTGAGGATTATCGCGGCATATAGTCTTGTTCTTGAAAATCTCCAGTTGCATGTAGAGCCGTTTCAGTTCGGCCCGAATATCATCCGGACTCATATCCGCCAAAGTTACCTCGCCTACTTCCACGTCGCTGTTGTTCACCGCTAACGGCCCGTGGGCGTTGATTTCCTGCGGAACAAAGGGAACACTTACATAGATACGAATCGTCCCATCTTTTGTCTCCCTATCTCAGAGATGTTCTTGCAGTTCTACTTTTAGCTAAGCCAATCGTTCATAATAAATTGATATTTATGTACTAGGTGCTATTAACCATTCCCCGATTAATGCACGCATATTTAGCCGATTACCCCGATGTGCTCGCAGTCAATTAGATCGAGTGCATGTCGGAATGTTGGAGTGGCAAGGATATATTCCTGTTCCGCTAAAAATAACGGATAATATTGAAAGCTGCAATAACATACTACGTAATACGCTATTATAAAAGTGTCTGAGGGACCCGCTTCGCCGCAAGAATTCTATAAACAAAAGAGCGCGTTGAAAATAAACGGAAATAATTCGTCGCGATCGTATATTTGCATGGTATTTTCCGCAATTTGAAATATCTGCTATGTGTATAGATTGTACGAAATAAATCTATTTTGGGATTTTCAAAAATGCAAAATATGCATATCTCTGCCATAAGTGTTATCATATCAAGCATGTTAACCATTATCCAATAATAGTTTACTTTTCCTCTTTTGTTTTATTTGAGCTGAGAAGTGATTAGTTTTGAAATTGGGCTTTAACATGAAGATTGCAATTTTGCGTTTCAATTTCATGCTTTGTGAATCATTTTGCTGAACTAGGAGAGTAGTTGGGTTTAAAAATGGAGCTTTAAATATTAACACCAATTTTTTGTAAATTATTTTTGTCTATCGGGGGCTGGTTGGCTTTAGAAGCAAAGCTTTTAACATTGAAATCGATTTTTTGTAAATGATTCTTCTGTATCGGGAGCTGATTAGGTTTAAAGATGAAGCTTTTAATATTAAAACCGATTTATTGTAAATTATTTTTCTCTGTCGGAGGCTGGCTGACTTTAAAAGCAACGTTTTTAACATTGAAATCGATTTTTTGCAAATTATTCTTCTGTATCGGAAGCTGGTTAGCTTTAAGGATGAAGCTTTTAATATTAAAACCAATTTTTTGTATATTTTTTCTGTCTGCGGGAAGCTGGCTTTAAAAATGAAATTTTAAACATTAAAACAGATTTTTTGGAAAGTGTTTTGCTGTATCGGTAGCTGGTTAGCTTTAAAGATAAAGCGTTTAACATTAAAATCGATTCTTTGCGAATAATTTTGCTGGGTCGGCTTCAAAAGTAAAACTACTATTATAGGATCTTATGTGAATCATTTTTTATATAGTGGGATGGTATAGTCTTAAAAATAAAGATTTTCACATCAAAAAGCTAAATTTTCATGGTGAAACACCTCTTACACAGAAAAGTAATATAAACAAGTTTTTGAGTAAGAGGTGGTCAGTTTGGAAAATAGAGCTTTGTGATATTAAATATTTTGCGAGTTAATTTCGATCTAGAGGAATGGTTAGCTATTTTGAGCTTTCAATAATAAAACTGAGATTTTGCCTGTTTTTGTTCTGAATTGTTTTCTGTCTATATAGAGGGTCTTCAAGCTTGAAAATGAAGGTTTCAACATTAAAAACCTTTATTTTATAAATTAACCGCCTTATACATGCAAAAATAATGATATTTTTATGTATTGCCAATCATTTTTCTATGTTGGGGAATGATTATTTCTGAAGATAGAGCTTTTAACATTGAAACTTCAGTTTTTTAACTTTTTAGTGGATTGTTTTCTGGTGTAGGTGTTTGTTATCTCTGAAAAATTGTACTATTGACATTACAGAAAAAAAAAAAAAAGATTTTAGTGTTGAAAACTGAGCTTTAACACGAAAACTGATTTTTATAAATATTTTCTGCATTATTTATCAGGGTAGGAGATTATTAGTTTTGAAAATGGAGTTTTTAAGATCAACAATAAGTTTTTCATTTTTTTTTATTATTTTTTGATGTCGAGGGTAACAGTCTTGGAAACGCTTTTAATATTAAAACTGCAATTTTTTTATATTTTATAAATTGTTTTTATGTGTAGAAGGTGGTTAGTTCTGAAAATGGATCAAGATTATATTGTTTCATGTTTTTTTAATTATTTTTTGGAAAACATGCAGTGTTTAGCTTTAAAAATGGTGCTATTAACATCAAAAATTCAATTTTTTTATATTTTGTAAATTGTTTTTCTGTGTAGAAGATGGTTAGTTCTAAAAATGGATCAAGATTATATTGTTTCATGTTTTTTGAATTATTTTTTGGGAAAAATGCAGTGGTTAGCTTTAAAAATGGGGCTATTCACATCAAAACTTCAATTTTATTATACTTTGTAAATTGTTTTTCTGTGTAGAAGGTGGTTAGTTTTGAAGATGGATCAAGATTATATTGTTTTATGTTTTTTGAATTATATTTTGAGAAACATGCAGTGGTTAGCTTTAAAAATTGTGCTATTAACATCAAAACTGCAATTTCTTTATATGTATTTTGTAAATTGTTCTTCTGTGTAGAAGATGGTTAGTTTTCAAAATGGATCAAGATATTATTGCTTCATGTTTTTTGAATTATTTTTTGCGAAGCATAGAGTGGTTAGCTTTAAAAATTGCGCTATTCAAATTAAAACTGCAATATTTTTATATTTTATAAATTATCTTTCTATGTAGGTTTTAGGTTTCTAGGTGGTTACTCTTGAAAATGAAGCATTTTATTGTTAGAAACCCAATTTTTTTGAATTATTTGCGAGTAACGTGAGGTGGTAATCTTTGAAAATGGATTTTTTAACGTTAAACCCGCAATTTTCCTGGTTTTGTGAATCATTTTTATTGCGACGAGGAGTAGTTAGCTTTGAGGGCGAAGATTTTATCGTGATTACTATTTTTTTAATATTTTGTGTCCTATCTGTGTGGAGGAATAGTTTTTTGAGGGCCAAAATGTATTTTACCTATGTTGGGGTTTTTCACATACTAATATTTTCACAGAGTTTAATGCTTTTAAATGAAGACTACAAGGTGATGAATACGTAACATCGTTGTTAGTTTTGTTTAAGATCCCCAATATTTCCTTTATATCGTTTAATATGAATATTTTAAAGATTGCTTACTTGCTAGTGCTGAATGAGGGCGTTTGAGTGAAGAATGATTAGGTAAAAGAATTGACTTGACATTGAGAGATTTAGGGGATTTCGATATTATTATGTCAAGTTAGGTTTAATTATGTTGGTTTCAACATGCTTCTAGCTCTTGTTTTGCTCATATTTCCAACACATGCATCGGTTCAATCAAGTTTCAATCTAACGATACAATTTAGATCGAACCAACTTGAATTCCTCCGGTAATAATTCGGAAGCTCATATTAATAAATTGCACCAACCACGTCCAGAAGGGCATCGATTCGTAGACAACTCGACGTATGCGCCACATCCATTAAATTCAATTAATATAGCGCCTTGATTCGCCGGTGCTGCATATCCGTTCTTCGTGAATTTCCGAGAAATTAGAAGCGGCCCGATTAAATCGCACGCTAGAGAATTTAGTAGATTAAAAAGGAAACGCTGTAAGCTCGGCGTTGGCAGAGGGCAAATCTATTTTGATATCGGTAAGTTGGCAGTTTTGTAGAAGGAGATTTATTCGTGTGAAATTTTCGGCACCAATCTATTATAAATTGAATGAAAACTAACGTTGAATCGGAATGGGGTGTTTCTTCTAGCGAAAGTCCATGCTCGATACGGTTGAAAGCACAAAACTATGTTATTTTATGCGCTTTTAGTTTGGTGGTTGCGTTCCGCTTCGTTGCATCCGAATTCATACATACACATAGATAGGTAAAACTTCTGTATGCGCTGGAAATATTTTATTTGTTACGTATTACATACATAGGTTGATGCAGTGGAGTTTCGTGTTCGGTGGTTATTTTTAAAAATTCATCCAGATGCTATACGCTTTACTACGCCGGGAATATAATATCGATTTTTTTATGGAAATTGCTAAATAACAGAAAATTCTTACCTTAAAAGCATCGACGGGTATCCGGCATGAGTATTCTTGCGCTAAAGAACGGACCTGCTTCTGTTGGTACCAAAATTTAGGAACGAACACTAATAACAAAGTAGGCGTCACGGTGCAATGAGTCCGGATAAAGTAGGCTATGAGAACCAGATCAGGATGCAGTTCGGGAAAGATAATCACCCTCGCTATGTAGAACAAAGTGCTAACTGCCAATTCGACGCTAATTGCGGCGCATAAAAAATTACGTTCCTGAAATAGAAATTTTAATATTAATTAACTAACTAATTAATTAATTCAAGCTCTGTAGGGGATCGAGTTCGGCCGAACTTCTTCAGAAAGATATCAAAACTTGGGTGGTATTGTTGGAATAACTCCGAAGTCTGAATTTCCCAGGAAATGTTACGGCCAACTGACTTTAGTCTAGTATTATTTTAAGAAAAATCTCTCGTATAATAGCTCGATTAGATATTATTCTATATACGAGAATGGATCAGAAAATAACGAAACTGGTGCTATAACTTCTTCAAAGATTCTCAAATTTTAAGACAAACAACATTAGACAAGACGCGGCTGGATAGGTTCCAGAAGTGATGGCAGATGAACAAAAATCGAATTAAATGACAATTTGTCGGGAGTGGAAAAGGCAACTACAACATAATCCACATGTGGCGAAAGTTGGTTTTATCTTTATGATTCTGAATTGAAGTATCGAAGAATGCAATGGAAGCATAAAGGCAACCTAAGACCGCAGAAGGCCAAAACTGTTTAAACGAACAATTGATGAATTAGGGGTAGAAATCATGGTTCAGCCCCCCTATTTTAACTGAAGTCAAAAAAGAATTGAAAGGTCGCAGATTTGAGTCGGATTAAGAGCTCAATAATGATGCGATGGCCATCCTAACTAAACAGACTCTCAAAACATGATTTCACAGAAGTTTATGACATGTGGATAAAACGATTGGATAAATGCATAGAACAGAATAGACAGTAGTTTGAAGAATTTTTTAAATAAATGTTTCATACTATAACACCAATTTCGTTATTTTCTGATACACCCTCGTATTTAGGATAAAGTATGAAAGTAGATCACAAATAGAAGCAGCCACGTTGTCGTTTTGAAAAATTACATCGACGCCAACGTATAAATTGACGGCCGTTGAAGATGACAAATAATATTGAAAGCCTTCAATAGCGGCCATCATCTATTGTATTCGGTGATGAATTAGCCCCGCTAGGGATTGCAGTTCGCTTTCCCTTCGAGATACGAGATAGGATAGAATACTTTTTTTTTGTTTATTTAAACGAATCGGGATACTTTAATACCGTAACAGTCCTGCAGTCGTTCAGTTGAATTTAATTTTTTTTTAGGATTAGATCGTTTAATCTAGTTCGTTTGGACGTTCTGAAATTGGTAGCCGTAATGGAGATGTGTCCACCGTTTGGATTCTGTTATTGGTCTGATTGTAGCGATATCGTGTTTAATTACGTCGCTTCAGGTTTGAATCCTTTTCGTAGGACGGCGATATTAAGTTTGAGTTTATTTCCAATATTGGGGGCTGAATTATTGCGGAGGAAGGTTTCGTTTCTATATTGATTATTTAGCTGTTTGCAGCGTGGGAGGGTACTTTGTTCAGTGTTCTGGGAGTTGTAGGTTATTTCAGTTGTTTTGGTTGTCGTATCTGTCTGAGTGCTCTTCAAAATTTTTCTGATTATTGATGAGTTTTGAAAGTAGCCGAGAAGAAGTAAAAATGATGAATCTGGGCACCATCAGTAGTTGGTACTGATACTGAAAAGATTTAAGCGGGCTAGATGCAACTTCATAGGAATGATGGCCAATAACTCAAACTATCTGCAAGTGTTGGGCATACCGTTTTGGCAGGTTTTAAAGAAGTTCTTAAAACTTGAACCAGATTAGGTGATTTGGAAATATGCTAAGCTGCTTTCGAATCAGGCAAAACTATAGTCAAAACCAGATAAGCTAGTTTTCAAAGTACATATGTAGATAAACTGCGATCAGAACGAAATTACCAGCCCTCAAAACCAAATAAGCTGGTATCAAAACTTGATAAGTTGTCTTCAAAACCAGATAAGGCGGCATCGTAATGAGATTAGCCAGTTTCATAACCATATCAGCTCCTTCAAAACCAGATAAGCTGCTATCGAAAATAGATAAATTAGCTTCAAAACCAGATCAGCTGGTTTCAAAACCGGGTCAGTTGCTGTCAAAGGCTTAGCATTCTGATTCTACTTACCTCGACTGATATCTACCTCACGACAGTGAGGAAGATTGGTAAATACTGATTCAGTGTCATGATTATTTCTCAAGTAAATGTGGCCAATTATAATATTTTCCACTAGAAAGAGAGACATTACTTTTGAAATAACTTGTACATCCAATCAATGCAACGAACGATACAGACAGCCATCGAGAAAACTGCTCCGTTCCATTTTGTCAGAAGCGAGGATGAGCTGGGAAACGGAAACCGGATCGGGAAACGACTCGAACAGACGGCAGAATGCTTTCCAATAATTACACGTTCGAACCCGTCGCTTAATATCACCCTTTTTCACTAGCAAATCGCTTACTTTCCTCGAAATACCAGAATATTAAAACTTAAAAAAAAACTAAACTGACTTACTTGAAACTGGGTACGGGCATTCCGACTGGCGTAGCTCAAATGTATCCCGAAAAACAGTATGGTTATCTCTCCCATTTCCGTAACGTAGTCCCACCATAACGGTTTGCAAGCTTCGTAACTCGCCCCTTCCGTCGTCCTACTCTCGTGCAGCAAACTGTAATCTTCCTGCATGAAATTTAGGCTGATGGATGTGTAGGCTGCCATGTAAGCGAACACGGATAACGTCATGATGAAGAGATATTTGAGTAGATCGGTGTCTTTGACGACCCAACGGTGCGCCTTCCTCGTCCTGAACTCGATCAGATGCCGGTACAGTTTCAGGATAATCGCGCCGTAACAGATGATGAAACCTAATTCCCTCGCCCACGGTTCTAAAAGACATTGAACGATCGCCGGTTCGAAGAAACGGACGACCACCTGAAAATAAACGTTACGTCGTATCTTGAATCAAAACCCTTCTTTTATTTATCGTTCGCATATAAAAGTTGCAATAAGTTAGTGCTAGGTGTAATAAAACTCGTCGTTCGTTCGGATCCTCACGGCCTGTTTTACAAGTGTTTAATGGCTGTCGTATCGAGATCTATGTTAGAACAATAATATTGTCGTGGGGTGAAGGAAAAAGCGCGATAAACACTAAGGTGATCGTTTTTAATAAAAGTAATTATCGCGAATCTAATAAGCGGTGAATGAAGAAATGGATGTCTGCGTAAATGTTATTGTTTTCGTTTTAATCTTACTTCCATATAAAAATGAACATCAAACACTATAACGAAACGGAATTCTGAGTATCTCAAATATCAGAAAAGTTATGAGACTGGCAGCACTGCAAGAGATCTGGTAACGCTGTGCTGTTGTCCTTGATAGACCTCCTGTATCAGTTCCCTCCAATAGGTCACTTTCAACTCGTTCCGTTAACGATGTGATTTTTGTAACTGCTATTAGCAAAGTTGTGTTTTGGTTGTCATATGAAAAGTTAAAACATGCATATGGGAAACATTCCTTATCCCGAGCTTAAGTTTTTCGCTGGCAGAAATCATTTTTGGAAGGCAGAGAACACATTGAAGATGAACACCGTTTAGGGAAAGCCTTCGACTTCTAAAACCGATGAAAACATTGAACCTGTCAACACTCTAGTAGGATCAGACTGTCGATTAACATTAAGAATGTTGAGTGAACAATTTCAATGACATTAAACATTTACACATCCGAAGGGTGTGTACCAAAATTTTGCCGAAAAATCTCACAATTGAGCAGAAGGGCGTTCCTTAATCTTCAGAACAGAATTGCAAATAACCAAGGTTTCTTTAATCGTGTGATCACAGGTGATGAATCATGGATTTTTTGACACGATCCTGAGACCAAAACGCAAAGTCAAGAGTAGCACACTGCAAACTCTCCTCGACCAAAGAAAGCTTAAATGAGCAAATCGAAGATTAAATCAATGCTGATTTGATTTTTTGACAAAAGGGGAATCATCCACAAAGAATTTGTTGTGAATCAAGTTTTTAATAAAGACGTCCTTGAAAGGCTCAGACAATTTGCGTGAGACCAAACATTGCAGACATATGGATGCTCCATCATGACAACGCCCCATGTCAGATTGTCCTCTCCGTAACCGAATTTTTGACCTCAAAAGGTTTTCTTGTGGTTCCCCAGCCCCTCTATTCACCTGACCTCAATCCCTATGACTTTTTCCTTTTTCCTAAACTGAAAAATGTCCTCAAAGGACGTCTTTTCGGGACTTTAGACAACATCCAAAAGAGCGCAACGGACACGCTGAAGACCATACGGGTTGCAGGCTTACAGCGCTGCTATCAACAGTGGGAACAACGTCTGCATCGATGTGTAGCTGCCGAAGGGAACTACTTTGAAAGGGATAACATTAATGTTTGAAAAAAATTAAAACTTTGGGCTCATTACTTTTCTGCCACACTTCGTATACCTATATAATGAACAACCAAGGCCCTAGCATTGACTCCTGTGGAACTCCGGATTTCGTTGTGATCCTACCTTATTAAAAACGACTTCTTGGTATTGGTCAGCCTGTCTTTCATTACATGTTCAATGACCTTGGACATGCAGGCTTCCTTTTTAATACGTGGGTGTTATTTTTGCCACTTTCATGCAGTTAGGGAAGATACCTTCACACAGACATCTATTTATTATAAGGTTCCGCCACTACTACCACCAGCTGCTTCAGCAATGACGTTAAGTGGCAGTACTTATACATCAGTAGTCGTTTTGTTTTTCAGTCACTATTTATTTTCTTTTTGATTAGTAATACCTAATGTCACTATCGTTAAGATGTTCACCAACACGCAATTCGAATTGGTTTTGAGCTATTTTGCATCTAATTTCGGAAATCGGCCAAGTTAGCCAAGTTGTGTCATTGTGGTGTTCAACATCTCCTTGCTTCATTTCTGAGAGACAGACGATAATAGCAATATGTCACTAGTAGTGTGTAAATATTTGGTTGTCACTTAATCTGTCGTATTGCACAATATGTATGTTAAAAAAAATGATACAGAATTTAGGGTTTTTATTACTTCAATTCTCGTAATATCTTGTCCGTTTTATTACTTATTTTACGAACAAAAATACAACCACTAATCCACAGTTTTCCGACGATATCGTCCATATACCACCGGTTGTTTTCCTCCAAGAAAGAGGCAATTCCTTTTAGTGACAATAATATACGAGCGTTCTACAAATATTCCTTGAATATAAAACGTGGAAGGGAACGCCTTACCCATTATTTTATTAGGGAGTTATACATACATTTCTCTGGCTGCCAAGCTCAAGATCGTATGGCATATATAGATTTCCCTCTACGAAAATATACTTCTAAAGCTGACACCGCCGTTGCGATATTTTATATTCTATGGATATGTTAGGTGTCGGTGAAATCGCTTCTGGAGCGGATGGCACGTCTGAGAAAATCATAATAACGGAAACGATATATCTCGTTTTCGATGAAGGAGATATAGTGTTGCCGTTTCCTGTAGGTACGCTAGTTAAGTGCGTTTTTTTAGTTGTGTATTTAGATGAAACGTCAAAATCGTTCTCTCCTCCTACACCGACATAATTCTATTACATCTACAGATTTTGAAATTCTTGTTTTCAATGTTGTTTCAATTCGAACCAATCACACGCCCGCATTGCTTTCAACAATCTCCTCAAACCAAAAATCAACATCGGAAGAATCCGAAACGAAGCAAACACAATCACCATAAACCCCCCAAATTCAGAATCAAATCACTTACCGTAGCGTACAGCAAGAAGATACCCAACAGGATGGTCTCCAGTACGGTCCACATCCCCGACGCTATCGTCTGTAAAAATAAACGGAATGCACGAATTCAATGCAAATAATCTAAGTACAGTACGTTCCCAAATTAATGTCCCCCCGATTTCAGAGCTTCGTGCGTGCGATTATGATATTCTTTCTCCGAATAAAAAAAAATCGAAGGAGACATTATTTTTGTACATATTCGAAAGAACGTGCAGTTAGGGTATCGGGGATGATGGTCTCACATTATAGCGGTTGCTTACTTTGCATTTGCGCTGTTTGAATACCACTACGGCGATGATAACGGCGATCGCCATGCAGGCGAGTTGGATGCTGAGGATCACCGTGCGAAGATTTAGGTCCCTGCGGGCCTCGCATATACCTCCCGAATCGCATACATCGCATTTCGCCGGACATATTTCGCATCTAGAAAATCGAAGGAGGGATTTTTAGTGTTATTCTTTCGGATATATAGGAGAAAATTGTATGGAATTTGATTCACACTAGAGAAAGTGTGACGTATCAGAACCATATTTTTTAAGGAGATTTGTACTTATTTGTTCTGTCAACTGTCAATGTCAATCAGTTGCACATGAAAGACACTCCCTGATTCAAATTTAGTTCTGTGCTAAGTTTTAAAACCAGCTTATTTGGTTTTATGCTGATTTTTGAAACAGCTTAACTGTTAAACTAAAAATTCTTTTTCACTCCTGAAAAAGCGCCTTTAACTTGGGCTTCATCGTACTGACCACCCTTTAAAGGTTCTTCTTCGAAGAATAATTAATCTTCAGCACAATAAGAGTTCAATAACTCTGAACGTTTAGGTCAACATTCCTTGTGATCATCTCCAATTTAAGCTGTAAGTGTCTGACTAACATAGAGAAAAACGAAAAATTCTGAACAGACCCAAACGACCAATTCTATCAATTGTCAAATATTATGTCAAATTTAATTTTGCTAATTTTGTCTTCTTTTAAAAAAAAAAAAAGAAAATATCTATTATAGTAAATAAATAATTTGGCGCAATATCACAACAGGAACTTAAACAGCATTAAAACGTGATACCATAGAGTCGCGCAATTATATGAAATATACTTGGCAGCCGAGCACACGTTCGGAATTTTTTAATAACATCGATTTGACATAAATCACGAGTGGTTATCGATCCCGTGCCTATAGCTGAAACGTATACATATATATGTACGTATGTGTTTCAGTGAACTCACTCTATTTAGGTAATGAGGGTGAAGCGAGAAACTCAGTTTAGCAAAACATGTGCTCGCTACAAAATTAATTAATGAGGCAGCGTGTGATTAGTGCAGTAAATTAAATTTCCAATAATATTCTTAAAAATGCATACCCATACGAACTGATGCGGCTATTCTCGATATCCTCCCCGAAGAACCCTCTCCAACTGAAATTCGCCCCCGGATAGTAGTAACCCTTCTGGCAGACGCATCTATAACCACCTCTTCTATCTCCATATTCGTAAAGCGGCACGCACTGCAACAAAACGAGAATTTAGAACGACGTGCTACAGTATCACAGAGGGAGCAATTTGAACCCATCCCAAAGCGCTCGCCCGTATTCATTAGGAATATTGCCTGCCTCATATTTATTGCAGGAGACCATTAGTAGTGGATGTAGTACGGCCCAGGATGAAAGAGTAATGTATAGAAAGAGAGAGAAAGAGCAAGGTGGGGGATTTGCGATTGAAGTTTTCAGAATTTTATCCAGCAATGATAATTTTTTCCGCCAGAATCGTAGAAGCAAGCTAACGAATTTTATATACTTAGATATATAAAATGGTCTGGGCGAGAAGGTGTTTCCTTATTATTAAATGCATATTTCGTGGCAGTAAAGAACTAAATACTTACGATTGTAGTATCTTTATCACATTTATTACTTCCACCGATATAATCAGCGAAGACCTCATCGCACTGATTGATCCTCACCGGTAGGAACAGTCCCAAAGCAACACTTTTAGTTTTAGCGACGTACGCATTGAACCACGTCGCGCGGAAATAATAACAGTCCCTAAAAGGTGGCGCCCAACCATCCCGATCCACCGAACTTAACGTGTCCCAATAAATTTTCGTTTCTTCTGTTTTGTTACGCAAAAACTTCACGCTCTCCTGCACCCGCAACGCCAACATCAAATAATTCTCGCTCGAACGCAATACGATCCCGGCTAATTCCGATCTGGCCAGCAGGATCTTCTCGGCGATATTGGAGAAATTCGCCAGGTTCTTCTCGACGTGCATCTTGAGGTCGTCCATCATGAACGGTATGTCCAGATTCAATCCGGTTGGAGAACGCGCCTCGGATAGAGTCTTGGTGGTGCATTCGACATTGCCGTCCGGAATTAGGCGGTAGTTTTGATTCGGTGCGTTTTTCGATGATAATTGAAGAGTAGAGCCGTTGAAGTTGTTGTTCTTCGTCGGGTTGGCGTTGGTAGCGCGGATGTTCCGGAATAAAAGAAATAACAGAAGAAGAAGAGGAGGGACTGTGTTCATTCCGTCATTACTGGTTCTTGAACTTTGTTCCTTTTAAGAGGTGTTGGGGACGGAACCTGGAACAAAATCGAAAATGCAATTATTAAATTAAATTATTGAACCGATAATACAAGGGGTGGGGAGGATATAGCCGAGCGTTCAGGGTGGATCGCAATCCCTCGTCCGCTAAATAGATAATTTAACTTCATTAAAGATTCAACGGCAGAATTAATAATCCATTGGCACGTAAATTGCGTGCATTTATATTATGAATTTGTTCGCTTGCAAATCCGCATGAAATTGGTTCTACGAACTTAGATACGAATTCGATTAGTTTATGTGTAATACTGGATTAATTCTAATTATAGATTAACTAGATTCCTCTGCAAATCTCACTTAAAATGTGTTAAAAAACAGTTGCCGGTGTAAATATTGGCCCACAAACAAAATAAACAAAAGGTTACACTCAAAATGGTTGAAGGAACACTGACATTCCCAATATCCCCAAATTCCAAATCTACCAATCAGAGAAATACAGAATCATGGCAACTTGAACGCCATGAACGCATTGGAGAAATCGCCAATGCATGCCTTTCAAACAAGAAACAGGAATCTTAGCAGTTTTAGTGTTGTGTCTTCTTGTATCTCACTCCTTTCTTTACTGGCGCAGAATCAAAAGATATCAGTTTGCATTTGCTTTTATTGCCGTTGGCTTCATTCTCTCTATCGTTATATATCGTTTTCCACTGTCCAGTAATTTTAAAAGCTGAAGAGGACTAAACGGGTACTGGTCTTCCTATGTTCCCCAGAATGAACATTGACCTGTTTGGATAAAGATGCATCTGTCAAAATCCTGCCTGACAGCCAAGCCGCCTTATGAACGGAGTGGCCACGAATAACCTCTTTATACACCATCTATTTAAATTTAATTTTCTCTTCTATAAATGGTACGACCTGAACTAGGATATAGACGTCAGCAGCAATCTGAAATATGTACAAGTAACCCCGATATCCGTAATTTAATAACAGCATTATAGATCTCCGGATGTATTCGAGCGAAGGCATTCCATGAATATTTTACAATTACCCGATTATGTGGAGCAGATGTAGGAACTTACGTGCATATGTACGTATCGGAATTAGGAACGCTGTCCTTCCGATCATTTCCTTTTATTATAGGGAAAAACTTAACACGTCATCGAAATAAAGTCTATCATCTATCGAGTGTGTCTAGATTCTCCGACACAGTTTACGAATATATGTCGGTCAATGCATTAGCGTCGCTGTTTTTTCTCTCCTGTTCCCTTTTAGGAAAGCCGAGTAGACAGCATAGCAAGTAATTGGATCCGTGTTTGGATCGATTTTGGCGAGGAAATGGTCTACTGACAAAGTGGAATTTCTTGTCCGTTTAATATAAATTTTTCCTGATCTAGTTAGTGTGTTCTTATCAATTTAAATTACATATACTAGAGGAAACCTGTTATAATACAGATTGTATTCGTGTGAGGTAACTAAATTTAATGGAAAAACTTCTGTGATTAAGCAACGGCGCGAAATAAATGCTAATTTAACCCCGCCTTATCTACGTCGTCCATTTGAGTTTGAATAAAGTGCAAAAACCTGGTTGATCCTCCTCTCAAATTGAAAAGAGATAACCTAGTTTGCCACGGGAAATTAACCACGGAATATCCCGTTTATTAATGGTAGATCACACAGTATAATGTAATAGCTTCCCTGCGTAACGCCAGAGATAGATAAGGCTAAAAAGATCCATCATGTTTCCTCAAAATATATTCCAGTTTAAGGAAAAAAATAGCGTCGCCTCCTTCGTTTCCTCCTGTCAATTTTCATCGTGCACCTCTCACACCGGCCCCGTTTTTCATTATCGCAATTTTGCTGTCGTACCTGATGTCGGCATCTCAAAAATTAATTTCACCCGACGCGATGCCGCTACGTCAAAACTAACTGATTTCGATAAAATTAGAAGGTCGTCTCGAACGGAAGCGGAGAAGACGAAAGGATGAGGTTTATTTGTTTGCCTGCAGACTACCCCAGCGACCGTTACGCAAACAACAATCCCTTCGTGAAATTTAAAGAGTCATGGCGTATGATTTCCTTGTTCCTGTCAACAGCAAGCTGTGTAACCATCAAACATATAATCAGAGACTGGCGTTAACCCTATTTACGCACGAAATACGACTAGTCCGACCGCAAATATACAAACCTATGTCTATTAGCTGGGGTGTAATTCGAGCTACGCTAGGAAGTCTGTATTTCGACGTATTTGCGCATAGCTCGCAAGACAGCTGAGGTTTTTAAACTGTAAAATACGGAATTGCAGTTCAGACGTATATGTTAATCGTTTTTATCAACAGGAAAAGTCAGAAATAGAGAGGTAACGGTATCAATATCCGGCGCCTCCACCAAAAATTATTATGACCTTAGCTGTGACGGGTGGATTTTTCAGAAGGACCACTTGGTTCGGCTGGTGCCAAATTATACTCATTAGGGAAAATATTCGGAGCTGCATGCATCTTTGTCCCAACATGGAGAGGCAACAATTTGCTGACATTATAGAAATAATTTGTGACACCAAGCAGGTTTTAAACTAAACAGCTTTTCAAAACGGGAATCTAAAAATATGCTTGCGGAATTCCAACATTTCAGCATCAACAACTCACACAATATAATACACCATCAATCTTGACTAACCTCCACAGATGACAGGTTTTGATCTATTATAGTCGGACAGATTTTATACACATTATTACGAACTTTACCCATTATATTACAATAACTCATTCTCATACGGGAACTCGCAAGCCTTTAATGAAAACTGTGTGTTGCTGATTTTAGCTATGACCTTAGCTTTACTTGAAAGAATTTCCATAACAATATATGTACCTACATTATTCCCGTCATCTTAGAACATATTGTCCGTCGAGAATAAAGCCTTGCTTGAAGGTATCGATTGGAGATTGTTATTGAAATTGCTTTCTAACACTATTTCCGGAAAGGATATTACTTGTTTAGCGTGTCAAAACTGTAATATCCTATAGTAAATTATCTTTAAATTTAATTTGTTATGATTAATTGGAAAATTGACGTGTTTAGATCTACATATGTATGTATGTACTTAAAAATGTGTCAAAGAATATTATCTGTAAAAAGGCAATAAAAAGTTCAATTTCAAAGAAAAGAAATTTGGTTTACTGGATTCTGCTGGGTTTGCATGTGTCGAACAAGTCATAATGCAGAACCTAACATATATATACAAGGTGTCCCGTATCGTTATGTTCAAATTTTAGGAGTGTAAAGTAGACTTCATTACAAGTAAGAAAAGCGCAAAACTTGTATATCGATTATTATTTGTTTCGATGTTACAAACCTATGAATGTGACTGTCAGATCATGAAAAAAA
>SMLS01069986.1:0-13022 GCA_004785975.1 Popillia japonica
AAAAATGTGTTCTTTAGTATTGGTATATGTATGTAGGTACTACACAATACAAGACCAGCTTGAAAGAAATACTCTTGCTTGTATAGAATAAGCAATGATTTACAGTACTGTATATTTAGTCTTAAAAATAAAAAAGATAGAAGAAAGTAGTTTAAAACCAACTAAACTTACGTCATCTATATCTATATTTCAATTGTCTGTAGTGGACTAAAAGTTTATGGATGACATGCTCGTTGACCACTCATATCAGGAAGAAAATTAATTTGTGGAGCGTTACAATCTGTAAACGAACACTGTATAGTCTACGCTCGTGTAGAATAATGACAGAATTCGAATTAGTGGGCACTGATAGAATTAACGGCGCTCGACGTCCTGCCAGCATAGAATCCCAAATGCCCAGGTCACACAAGAAAGCAATCAATGTTAAAGCATGAGCACATGTATATTCACGATAAGAGTAACTGACCATTGGTGTTCGCATTGTGAATCTAATTAACAAAATTATGGCTCAATTATTTAAATAAGGAAGGAATATTTTGAAGAAATGCTCAATATAGGACAACAAAGTACGTTAGAAGAACGAGAGTACGCATATAAACAATAATGAGCTAATATGTAGAACATGATGCCATTACGCAAGAAGAAATAATTGAAGCCATTAAGACGTTAAAAAAAGGAAAACGCCAGGACACGATGGGATAACAACAGCAATGGTAAAAAAAAACCTGGATAAAAACGGGATAGAAGTAGTAAAAAAGGTATTTAATACGATTTGGAAAGAACAAAAAATACCAGAAGATTGGAAATAGGAATAATATTACCTGTACACAAAAAAGGTGACAACAGAGAATGCAGCAACTATAGGAAATAACCGTGCGTAGTACCATGCTAAAAGTATATGAACGAATACTAGAGAACCGACAAAAAATAGTAATTGAACATCGATTAGGAGAACCACAGAGCGGATTTCGGGAAGAAAGTCCTTCCAAGACCACATATTTACGTCGAAACAACAGATAGAAAAAAGAATGAATAATACCATTTACATAGCTTTTATAGACGTGGAGAAAGCCTTTGATAGTATTAGAAATAACACAAGAAATAACATGAAGTCAGACGAATTTATAACGAGGGAAGGATTAAGACAAGGAGGCATACTAAGCCCGGTACTTTTCGATGTAATACTTGATGATGGCTTTAAAGAAATTACAATGAGTACTAAAAAACTGCAAGTAGGGTACAGGAACATGCAAATAGTGGAATTAGCAAAGAGTGTCTTCGCGGATGACTTGCTAGTATGTGCAAAGAACGAAAAAGATAGCAGATAAACCTAAACCATTCCAACGCAGCGCTAAAAAAGAGATATTTGAAAATAAAGATAGATAAGACCAAAGTTATGGCAATAAGGAGAAACGATCCAAAAGTAAAAATAGAAATAGATGGAAGAGAAATAGAACAAATGCGCACATTTAAGTATTTAAGAGTCAACATACATAAAGATGGAAAAGAAGACATGGAAACAAACAGTAGAATAGAAAATACGACGAAGCTTTACTATGCACTAAACAGCAGATTCATAAGAAACAAGGAAATATCGAAAAATGCGAGAATAACCGTTTTTAACACAGTGTTTAAGCCAACTCTATATATGGATGTGAAGGCTGGATATTGAATAATCAAACGAGGAGCAGCATACAGGCTAGAAAAATGAAATATCTGAGAGCGGTGAAAGGAGTTGCGCGAAATGATAAGATAAGAAACGAGGTGATAACGCAAGAATTAAATGTAGAGCCTATTTTGGACACAATAAGGAAACAGCAATTAAGATGGTTTGGACATTTAATGCGCATAGGGGAAGAGCGACAGACAAAGAAGGTACGGCTAGCGAGGACAACACACTCGTGGGACAATCTAAATTTTTAAAAGGATACCATTTTGTAAAAACAGTGTAAGAAAATGTGCAAGAAATTTTGTAGGTTATATGTGACTGCTTAGAGGAGACTTGCAATTCAAATTTAGTACACAACGATTTAGGATTGTTTTTCAATTTGTCGCAGCTAAACCAAAAGTTGCGTAATCCGATAAGAGTGGAATACCTACTAATTTCTTTTTTCTCCGTTAGAGAGGACAGAAATCAGTTCAGGTCCAACATAACCTATATTGACAAATTTATAATAATAATAATAATAATCCATGCCTCAGCAATATAGTAACTATACTATATTATAGTAACTTTTGTATAATTTAGACGTAAATTACAATCCATATCCCCACTACTTTAAAACATAATAAGTAGCTTAAAGGTGGTGGGCCACAGTAAGCAATTTTATCACAAAAAACTTAGGATTGTTGCTTAAACTTGATTGACATGTTAGGCTTAAAATCAATTTAGTAGCAATGACGCAAATTACTAGTTTAGTCACTTCTAGCAACAAGGAGTCAAACTGTTTATATACCCGATGGCACTCTAACTTTGTGGTTATAAATCAATGAAGCCCACTATGATATCTACACTTTGCATTATTGAATATGATTATGCTCTAAGCCATTACAAAACCTTCAAACAGTTATAAATCATTCTCCATTTAAGTTTTGTGAAATCCAGGATATGTCTAGATTCTCTAATTAATTCCTTGTTCTTGTTCAGCATCTGATCTTTTACGGTAGGAGATAGAAAATATGAGTTTGTATCTAAAAGAAATATCGAATACGAGTACATTCTCTAGAGCAACAAACTTATTTAAACTTCATCCGGATCGATCACACACAATCATAAGTTTTTTAAAAACATCTCACGTTTTCCGTTCCACGGGATATGGGGGGCATTGTCTTGAATTCTCCCTGCGGTTGGCTACGGGATTCGTCGAGCTTCCACTGATTCATGTCCCCGCCATTTCGTTTACACACAGCAAGGTTTCGAGAACGGATGGGCGAAGGACGGCGAATTAGTAGGGGAACTGGCGACTCGTGTTTGACAACTTTTGACGATCCCAAAAGAAAGAAAGGAACGAGGAAAAAATGGAAGTGCATGTAATGGAAGTTTCCGCAGAGCGCTGGGCAATTATGTCAAGCGATATGCCCTCATGTTAAGGGTGGGCTATATCAAAGGGAAGAGAACGGCATCTGTCCTTCTGAGATGTATTTGCGGCATCGTCTTCACTGTTGAGAAAAAGTGGAATTCGGCAATATCGTCGGTCTCAATAGGAGGAAGCTTTATCTGCGAAAGTAATTAAGGACGTATGTTTTAATTTATTTCTTCTATAAAAATGTCGTGCCCCGTTAGTATTCTATGCATTCTTAATATATTGGAAAGGTTTCTGAAGGAAGGTGACTTAAATCAGACTCGACTATTGAAAAATATGATTAACAACATCGAATCTTAAATTATGTTTTGAGTATTTGCTAACATATCCATCCCTGCAGACACCGTCGCTTAGCAGATTGAAACGTATGAAATATCTACTAGTGCTTTGTGCCCTACTAGAAACGGAAATGGACTAACGAAGAGCACTTTATTTCATTTATGTTTTCTACCAGATTAGGGGACGTAATTGCGGATATTTCGCAATTGTTATTGTTGTTGTAACATATGGTTTAAACAAATAATTCCAAACAATTTCGAAAATTAGATATGAAATATCCAACACATATTTTGGCCTATCAGAACTTCGAGGATTAAATTGCTTTCCAGCAGCTGCTGCAACGGCAACTGCTGCATTATCCGATACTCTGAACTCACGCTCCTTTACTAGCAAAAAGATATTCTACAGACTTTCCTCGAGTACTGATTTAGAAATATTTCTACGACAACTACTTACATTGGTTTAAAATAGAATGACTTTAAAGAAAGTAGAATTTACATAGAAAGAATAAATTGTATTCATGAATGCAAAATTACTATAGCTTCTACCTTGGTCTTATAGAAAATTACAAAGAATAAAGAAATCGTTTTAATTTTGTTTCCTATCTAAGGGTTTACACCGAGCGGCCGCTGGGCCAATACACCTATTGTGCCGCCATATCTTTTAAGTACATCGACTCGGCTTCACTGGAAGAAAGAAGTGTGCAAGTTGATTGGGGGTTAATTTTCCTGGTCTGGGTTATCTAATCGAACGACCTCAAAGTGCTTCTGTCTCTCCGCGTCTCATGATGCCCAGGAGCTTCTTCTGGGCTCCCACTGCTTCTATATTGGAGGGAGTTTACCTAACCCATGCAGCCATGCAATGCATGTAGTTTAGTGTACAGTATCCAGTCAAGATGAGCATCCCTAGCCGGAGTCTGCTCATATTGACAGCTTTACCAAGTCTATCCTGGTATGGGCGAATACCAAGAATTTTACAATGTTGGATGTCGGTTAGTCCGTTCCAATGTGGATGGTGTCTGACGCAGAGTTCAGGTTTGACAAACGCTTTGATGCAACCATATGAACTTTCTCACGTCCGTTTTGGTAATGTAAATGATGATTCACTAACTGCACTGGCTAGAGGAAGTTTAGTTTTCCTAATTTCTGACTTGTCTGGCACCACGGGCAGTACTACCTCGGAATCAGATTTGACACAATTTGATGCAAAGTCTTAAGGGCACCTTGACTATGCAATAGTATTTTAACCAATTCATTATCATGCGAGCAACCTAGAATACTTTCTGTGCACGGCTAGAATAATAGGTTTTCCAGATAGTTTTCCGGCTTTCCAAATTCTAATGCCCATGCCATTAGGCGCTTTAGAGGCAGCCTCGACCCAGCGTCCAAACTAACATCTACATATCTGGCTGTATCGGGTGTTAGTATCTTAGAGCCGAAGATGGTCGGGTACGGGAGTTTGAACAGTTTCACTCTCCAGATGAACGGGACCATGATCGTTTTTCTAGTGTTCTCTTTGATATCATGTCTCCGCGACTTTAAGCGCAATTTGTATCTCCTTCGACATTATGCCCACAAACTACTCGCAGAGCATCATCGGCGTACCTCCCTTCTCTCTTCCTGTGTGGAATCCAGTCATCTAAAGACCAAAGATATAATAGGCGTAGTTGGTACAACATGGCACCTACCACTTGGCACCATAGCAACGGCCGCCACGACTGCTCACAGAAGTTATATTATACATAAAACAGAACGGTTTTTATCATGGAGCTGAAATGACGTCCTCATCGATACCCGAGAAGGTAGCTAACCTAAAGATTTGTACTCCGTTTCGCTAAATATTCAAATTATATAAGTTCAAGTTGCAAATTTCATTCACAAATAAACAGTATTTGATAAACGGGCATCAGTTGATCGTATGGACCATTAGAAATTTGTTGAAACCAAGATCTACAAGTATTTATTTAAAAAATGTTTAGCGAATATTCCTGTCAACGATGTGAAATGTAAAAGTAATGCACACAATAACAACAATCTAGCGAATTTCCTGAAAATCTTATTGAATAGCTTTTCGAGAAACAATTTTGTATGGTTTTTGCAAAGTATTCTATAAATCCAGACAGCGCAGCACAAATTAATCCCAGCAGATTAAGAAGATCGTATCAGTTTGAAGTCCTTAGTCTGTACTTCTATAACCTTGAAAGCAAATCAGTTTTTTTGAAAGACTTGTAGATCTTAGACTATATCAACGTATGTAGACTAATGATAACTATAGAACAAGTTCATTTCAAGCTTTTGATTAGAAGAATACGGCTTGATCATAAAGCCGCTTATCAGGAACGACAAATCTGGCTGTCAAAAGGATAGCCGTTATCAAAATCTGTTCCAATCGATCAAAAGACTGAAAAGTTTAGAGGTAGGTGCTTTCGCCACGATATCCTCTCCAAATGAGGCAAGTATGATTTAAAAATGTTTTCAAGACTAGATATAGATTTCATAAAGTCACTCTGCATAAGGAGATGATGAAGAAGAAATAGTCAATTTTTGCACTCCAGTTATTTGTCACACTGTAGAAGTACCTAAAGTTACAGCAAAAATAAATTCAACAAATTGGCATTTTCTACATTTACCTTAATTAATATTTCTCTTATGATTAATATTTTTAAGAAAGTTGTTCTTTGATTTAATATTCTTCTTATTACTGGCCGTAGACAAACGAAAATATAAATGTAAAAATCTGGGTAAAGGACAAAGCTATGATTAAAATTGTGCTGACTGTTATTTTTCTTCAGATAATCATATTTGCAATTGAAGGTTGGATCAATTTCCACACGCAATTTGTCGAGATTGCAGAAATGCCTTCGCGTCTCTGGGAGTATAACCTTGTACTTTTCCTCAGTACTAAGTCCAACTTCGTAGAGTTCCGTAGCTTCTATTTTGATAAAAACTACTTATATAACTAGAAAATTGTATGCACACCCTAGCTAAACCGGAGGTACCTCATTATCTGTGCTCGTCTTATTAGTGACGAGCAAAGTAGTCTAGTTCACTTTCCTGTTTGATATTTAAATGAACTCTGTATCGGAATCTCTTCCTATAAAACAGCTTTTCATTGTTCGTCCCACGAATATACGCCGAAGCGAGCTTAATTAGTCAATTATTTCCGGTGCTTAGTGAGCTTAATGCTCAATTCGAGTATTATGAGATGTAATAAACTCTAGAATAAGGAGAGTGATATCTTCATTGCTACCTCCGACTCCGCTTTAGATTGTAGGCATACTTTATTGCTCTGTTCACCCTTGATGAACCTATTCACACAAGCGATCATTCGCCCGGAGCATTATGTTTTTGTTTTACATGAATGGTGGGCGTAATTTAGTTTAGTGCCTTCTTCTAGGCGTAAAACACGATATTTTACGACTATACTCCATGATAATAGCGTCAATCGTGAACACATACAGCATTGAATGATGACCATATTCGAACATCATGTCGTAAAATTGGCGTCTAGTATCTGGCTATAATGAAAAGCTGTATCCCTCGGAAAAAAATAAAATATAGTTTTACTGTTAGAAGTTCTATTGTCTAGTACTTGCGGTTATATATTTTATAAAATTATGGGAACATAAATCTAGACGCAAGCTAAACACAGACAATTTAGAAAAGGTATGTTGGTGTGGCTTTACTCCTTTATTATAACAAATCATCCGTCATTCGTTTGGCTGTAAGCTGTTATTCATGGCCGTCATTGTTTACTAGGTACTACTCGTATTGATTATTTTAATACAACGCAACGCCTTCAAAACAGAATTATGAAATTAATCTTACTTGATTGGACATATTTGCCGTCACTGATAGCATGCCAGCAGATGCTTTGGTAATATAGGAAAATATTCTATATGGTACTAATTAATTTAGTTGATGTGAGTGAAAGACAAATTTTGGGATTTCCCTCATAAACCTTAAGACTGTATTATGGAAATTTAATAATACAGATAGCTTTCTCTTTCGAAATATAGCATTCAATTATGTCCCATTGCATCAGCCGCAATTCACTAGTATTAGATGAATATATCTATTATGTGATATTTACTTTTCTCAAACAAGTTCTGTCTATGAGCTCAAAGAGTGATGATTTCAATTGAAACAACTAAACTCAGCATGATATGCGAATTTAATTAAATTATTTCAAGAAATTAATTTCACTTGAAGTTTGAGCGCTTCACTAAATTGAAAAGGAAAACCATGAAATAATAGCGAATTCTAAATTTGTAAGAGAATATATAGAAACGCGTAACGATGATAAATTAATGCAATTAACTTCCCCAAATAGAACAGTACCTTCATTCTATTTAACTAGAAGCTATTAGTTTATACACCCGCTATCATTTGTGGCAATACGTTAACTATGGTGATATCTGATTTAAGATTTTATTTTAAGATGTCTGCTGGTGCTTCCTTGAAAATTTTACTACTCTCAAAGAAACTTATTTAACAGATGGGTTTAGATATAGGCAGTAGACAGATAAATACTTTTGATTAATTTCCTAAAACAATAATTTAATACATGGGGTCAATAACAGAATGACAATAATGCTTGCTCTACATTATATTTTTCCTTATCAATTTGAGAAAATGCGACACAAGGGACAAAGAGTCTGTTGCCAGAAGAACTTAGAGAATTTGACAACCACACTACAAAAACAATTTGTCTTTCACAAGTAAACTACGCAAGTTAAAGTATTTCCGTCCAATGTAACCAAAACTAATGATTTCTAAGACTCTAATTCATCGGAAAAAAACTGGTTATTGGAGAATGTTTTTTCCTGAAATTTTGTCATCAGCGTTGTGAGAGCAATGACTTTTAATAAAAGCACTGTCAACAAATTCTTCCGAATACCGTAGCAAGTAATATTAGATTTGGATGGATGAGTAAAGAAATACAGGATGGCGCAAAAGTAATGTCATCATTTGAAGTGGCTGCCATTTTGTTATAAATGAGAAAACTTTATTTGAAAGTGTAAAATTGATGACATTAATTGAAAAAAATTATATCGCTCAAATGGCAACCTCCTGAACTGATGCATTGTTGCGCTCTTTTTATAGCATTTTGAATCATTGTGCTTTGCGAGCAACGATGCTGGCTCCAAATTGGCGATTTCTTCTTCAATTTTAGCTTTCAAGACTTGCAAGGCTCGTGGATTGTTGTGGTAAGCGCTAGATTTTAAAAAGCCCCAACGGGAGAAGTCTAGTGCTGTTAAATCAGGCGATCCGGACGGCCAATTCAAATCTTCAAAACGGGAGATCACTCAACCTGGAAATTGGTGTCTCAAAATATCTATAGTTGCCCGAACTGTGTGAGTGGTTGCTCCGTCCTGTTGAAACCAACAATGGCCGAAACCCAATACAGCAACTTGCTGCAAAAAACTCGTTTAGGATCTGCCTGTAACTCTCACCATTCACGGTTACGGTAGTACCAACGGCGTCTTCAAAAAAAATAGGGGCCAATCACTTTTTCACTGCAAATGCCTCACCAAACACTCACTGTGAAGGTATGCAATGGCTCTTCTTGCATTTCAAGTATTTTATGCCCCAGACTCGCAAATTTTGTTTGTTAACATAACCACTTAAGCGGAAACGTGCTTCGTCGCCCATTATCATCTCATCTTGCACCAAGTTTAACAGAGTAAGACAGTAGGTTAATCTTGTTCGACGGTCAGCAAACAGTAATTGGTGAACAGTTTGCGCTTTGTAGGGGGAATATTTTCAACTATTATTCTCTTTTAATGTTCTTAACGTGGACATCGCTCCATGGATTGTTAACAACTATTTTTCTATCTATCTACATTCATCTACATACGTGAATGTCAAAACACAATGACATTTGGCGCAAAAATGGCAGCACATTCAATTGTGACACTACTTTTGCGCCACCTTGTATGTGTGGAAATGGGTAAATAGTTCTGCAGTTTATGTCTAAGCTACGCCTTATTAAGCTGTTTGGTTTTTTAATAACAATGAATATCCTGGACAGTTGTAAGTGAGAGAAGTCATCTCCACAATGCAGCTACCCCGCCCAAAACTGTACCCAAGCTTTGATGTTTCAATATATACACAAGTTTCATAGAAATCAGAATAATGGACAATGTAAAAGTTGGTTAATGATACAACTCGATGATGAATGTGTCATATATGCATCATCATACATGATTTTAATGAAAAAGTTTTACAAATCAGTTTATTCTAGATAGATAGATAGAGTGTCTCCGCCAACAGACGTATGCAAAAATTCCAAATCAGTTGCAAATACTCCAAGAAGACTGACGTTGTTCGCCCAGAATTTTCTACTTTAAAATTAAGAAATGTTGCGTTTTTTATTTCAGTGGTTATTACAGGTGTTTTTTTCTAAAAATTTTCTAAACTTTTAGACTTATACAAATAACGAGCGGTGGCAGAGAGCCGGAAACAGTATCATTATTCGCTCTCAGTAAATTAAACGTTGTTTGAAAAATAGAGAATTTTCAACAAAAAATACATTTTTGAAAGTAAAAACTGAAGCGCATATGGAGGAGAATCAGAAATCTGTGCAAAGACTGATTTAAATAGGTTGACGTTTATAGTTAAATCAGAAGTCAGAAGATATAAGATAAGCTTTCCAAAGAAAGATTTGTAATAATCGAAAAAAGCCATTGGTAAAAACGGCCACGACAATTATTCAGTAGAAGAAGTTTGTACAAATTGACAGTGATGATGTGATGGTAACCTACAGAGAATTAAAATAAAATTTCTTGGTGGAAACTGTCTCACTTTGACTTGAAAGAAGTATCAAAAATAAATACCGCCTCCTACTCTTTGCAAGCTGCTACTGAAGCCAAACAGCATCGATTTACACGAATGCTCTCACCGGCTCGTCAGTTGCAACGACGAAATGGTGTGCCTATAGAACATGAATACCACTCAGTCTTCTCACAGATTTTCTATTTGTAGTTTTCCATCTTGTTGTTACTATATCTTTGGAATGGGGTACAATTAACCACAATTTAATCTTCGTTCTATAAACTTTAAGCTGGATGCTTTGAAAATGTTGAATTACACAGATATACAGATGGATATACAGATATACCAATTGTACTAGTTTTTGTACTGTTATGGTTAATATTATTATTATTATTATTAGATAGAAATATGCAGAAAATAAAAAGCGGATTATAAAGTCACCACCCTAACGGTTTCTTCTCCATTTTCTAGGGTACCTTAAACTGCCGGCATGATACTGTACCGGTCGCAATATTATCTGATAGTCAGACTGTCTTGCAGGAGACTACAGACCATGAACACCTCGAAGCATCATGTTGAGATTGGTTGAGATGTTGTCAACGAACAACCATTAGTAAGGCCGAAGACAACGTTTGGGAGTTGTTATGGCGGCATCAACAGTTTTGCCCAAGATCTCAGGTTTCCGCTAAAAACCATTCCTGCTAGAATTGATCTAGGTTTTCACGCATGAGTTGCATTGTGGAAAGTAATAATAAGAGATGTCATATCGCTGTGTGCCAAATGCTTGTGCTTGCTTTTCGATTTTGACTCCTTTTATTTTGGAAATCTTCGCCCTCAAACACTTTGAAGCCTTACATACTTAGTCCAGATTATCAGTAATTCTCGCTATCTTCACTATTTTGTTATGTCATCACTATATTTACAACTACACGACTTTATTGGTGCATTCTGTGAATTCTTCTTAGTTCTCAAAAGTATAAGAAGCAATTTGGAAACTGTTACCTAATAAATGCTGTACATTTATTTTCTTGCACAAATTATAGAACTTGATCGTACTAGATTTACATATTTTAGCAATAAATTCTGGCGCTTCTATAATTGGAAACCATTTCATCGATACAGAGAAAATAAATTGAAAGCGATTTAGGCCGTACTGACGCTACCCTTCGTTCAAGACTGACGCCACCAGTGCATTTGTGGCGTATTTCTATTCGCATTTAATTTCCTGTCAGACGATCAGATTTCGATTTGTAAATACGTGGTGCTTTTTCTATTTCTAATGAGAAAAGATCGAATATGGACTAGCTAACTACTCTACCAACCGTCTCACTCTAAATTCTTAATTTAAGCTTTAACTTCGAATGCAATTTGCATATTCATCGTTTTGAGGAAATGAATGGAGCAATATGGATGTACATATACTTCAATTGCAGAAGCAGTGAATTGGATTTTCACACAAATAACAGGAATAGCCGTTATACAGTTTTATGTTTAGGATTTACATACATTCTATTTAAATTTCTTTAGTGTATACATTACGTACTTATGTAATTGTGGACATTATTTTTATTATTTGCGTAGTAAATAATGCTCCTCGTGTAATAAAAATATTTTATAGTATTCGATTTATTCACTGTCATCGATTTAGGATAAAATTAATTACTTTCCGTGGGGTACAGACAGCATTCGCTGTATACACGCAGGTATACGAGTATTTCTGTTCTAAATCGTATAGAATAGGGTAGAGTAATTTACTTCTATAGAGTTTTATTTTAAATTTACATGTAAAATATATTTTCTAAAGCTTCAATAGATTGTAGTGAATAAAGCGAAGTCTACAGGTGAGATTGACAGCTTGATGGCAGCTGTTGGGTACTGTATACGTCTCATAGTTATTGTATCTTGACGTATTCAATTTACTAAATTAATGCAAAATCTATAATTTTAAATTAAGAAGTATACAGTATTAAAGACATATGTATGTGCTTTAAAAACACTAATAGAACGAGTTTGCAATAAATCGGAAGGATATTTTCTGTTTAAAATTTTCCATCTTTACGGTGATTCTTACATTTTCCTTTTGACAGGAGCGGCAGAAGTCGTCAAAAGTAAACCTCGTATTGGTAACTATTAGTTAACTTCATGGTTGTTCAGAAATAACTGACCTCTGCTGTGATTTTCATTTTTCTTCACTGCACCAATATGTCCTTCAACTTGCAACACAGACATTGGCCAGAATAGATCTTTAAACCCAATCGTAAAGCGGACTCAAAGATCAAACAGATCATCATTGGAATAGGCAATAAGAAAGAGTAGTTACGCAAGACCCGGAAAAAAACATATCTACTATGGGATTACGGTCGTGAAAGCCTACACTCAACTAACAAGAGTAATTGGTTTGTTTTATACCACATCTCGTACATAATAGTCGTGAATAGGGCTGGTTTTGGAGGGTTCAGGAGTCGAAACAATTTCACTAAGAGGAGACCTCAAAAAGCCGCAGTCTATCAAAAAATTTCAGATTATCCCGACCGGCTACTCCGGCCTTAATCCTTCATATATTTCAAAAAGTCTCATAGTCTGGAAGTGCGAATCGCCAAAAACTAAAAGTGTTTTGGTTCCTTAAGCGAAAACCAAGAAGTCACTGTTCATTGCTAACTGCTATTCCTGAAAAGTCTGTCAGGGTTTTTATTACCAACCACTAGATTGCCAGCCTAATACGTTCTTTGAGTTATTCCATGTTTTCTGCTTCCTTCACAATAACATTTGTTTTTTATGTCCGCTTAAAACAAAATTGAGTAAATTTCTTAAGTGTCTTTCGTGGCAGTTACCCAAACGCTAATTTTTATTAGCGTAGTAGAGTAGCGATTTAAATTTCTCACAC